>JAGDYQ010000009.1:4700865-5007301 GCA_021962125.1 Bulinus truncatus | reverse complement strand
TTCCTATAGATGCTTTCAAACGAGACTTTACTCCAAGGTGATCAAAAGTCTCTGTTTCTTGTTTTAACAGAGATTCAATTAATGCTGTAAATAGAAAAATTCATAAATTGACAGACGCTTCTAATAATTAGATAATAAAAAGGGAATGGGAACCTGGTCAAAGAGGAAAGTCAGAAGTTCTCAAAATTTAAAGCCCAAAAGTTTTTTTTATACCATCAACAGCGCTTTTTAAATGAAATTACAAAGACATTTAAAGAAAAATGTATTTTGAAGATAGTGCAAGATATTACATGAAGTTGAAAAACGAAAATGTCAGTCTATTTTGTGAGGTGAAATACTTTTTACAATTGAAAGATTACTTCCTAAATTAGCAAAAAAAGCACAATTTACAGAACATTTTTTTAAATGCTTCTGAAGTTCTCCTCTGTGGGAAGAGCTCCAAGAACATGCATCACAACGAAATGGTTTAGCCTTAAGATGCATAGAATTTATATGCCCTTCCCAATCTCGCCTGACCACAAAGGTCTTCTGACAAAATTGACAGGTGAACTTGCGAGCACGTTCTGCCCATTTCAGCGGGGCTTTCTTTATTTCCAGCTGGTGGTTCATTGTCTTTTGATCTATGCCAACTGAATTTGCAACATGGAAATGAGCACTAAGAGTATTCTTCAGTTCAACTGGAAGTGACAGAAGCAACAAAATTATTCATGTCTGGCTGTTAAATTATATGGGCCAAGGCTGACCAAGTGTAAAACTACTTAGAGATATGTTTAAAAAATGTAAAAACAATTAGTTTTCATCCACAATGTCTTTCAGATAGTATAAAGTATACTAAGAACACTACAATTTTTTTATAATTAAATTTATTGCATCAGTGTTTAATAACAATATGGAACAAATAGTTACAAATTTTAATGATTAAAATAAGGTTTATTTTAGTTTGTTAATCATACCTTTTGTACCTTTAAAAGCAGATTTCATTAAAAACAATTTTAAAATGGTTTCCATGCATAAAAAACTTGTACATCTAAAAACCATAACATTTTTCATAATAGCCCTGTACAGATATAAATAAGGAAACAATACAATACTAAAAGAAATTTCAATGTGCCTTAATTTTGTTGTTTCCATTACAAAGACAAAAAAAATATATGATAGCTTATCAAATTTAAAAAAAAACTGGAAATATTAATTATGCTCAACTTTAATCATAGCTGGACATTTTCCATTTTTCTGATGAAAATCTACACTTCTTTTGTAAGCAAACCCATTACCACAGAAATTACAGAGGTATGGTTTGACATTTAAATGTCTGGCATTTTTATGGCCTATATAGTCCCTAGTAGTTATAAAACTTTTATGACAAATCTCACAAGACAACCTGTGCTGGTTGGAGGAAAACCAAGCTCTTTTCACAGGTGAATTTTTCATCCATGGTGACTTCCTAAAAGTAAGTGCTGAGGAATACAGCAAGGAGACATGTTTACTTAATGTTTCATGAGGCTTGGTTTTAAAACTAGTAAATCCAACAGAAAAAAAAAATTAGGCAATATAAATTGCCTTAAAATAGTTTCAACTTGCTGTAAAGGCAGGACCAAAATGAAAATTGAATTTATAAACAAGTTCGCCACTGAATGCTAATGCTCAAAAGGTACAAGAAAAAAAAAGGAAATATTTTTGAGAGAAATACTATTCTGTTCAACTTAATCTTTTAGAAAATTAAATCCTATTAATACACATGAATGAGTGTAACTTTATCCACTAAAACTATAGACAAACAATGGATTTCTCATACTGTTAATACAAAGGAAAGGATTAACAAAGTCCAAGAAATTTTTATAAATGTATATCTTAGTATAAATTTTACTCATTTACTGACTAAAGGTCAAATGTGGAGAGGTAAATAGGGCTGGACAAATTTTTTTATGAACATGCAAATTTCTATTGTAAGAGAAACCCCTCCCACACAAATGACAAACAAATGGTTTTATTTTTAAGTGAACAGCATTAGTGTGACCATAAAGATCTCTTCTAGAAATACACAACTTTCCACAGTGCTGACAAGAGAATCCTGTGCGAGGTGTTTGCAAAGAGTTCACAGTCCACAAAGTATTTCTTGAGTTGAAATCCTGATTGAAGTTAACTGAAACAAGTTAGATATTTTCACTTTATAATAATGTATAAATTATAAAGAGAATGACCTAATAAACAATCAAGGTAGCAGTAACAGCAGTAACAGTCTGACATCCACAACTGTAGAATGGATTTTACAAATTAGTTAAATAGTGTCCAAAGTTTTCTGCACAAACTTTGCTATGTGCATGTAGATGCTGACTATATGAAAATGCTTTCCCACAGTGACAACAAACAAAAGGTTTTAACTTCAAATGAACAACATTAAGATGACCTTCTAAATCACGCCTAGAAGTGTATTTTTTCCCACAATAGTGACACATAATCTTTGATCGAAAAGCTCGAAATCTGAATGGATTCCTAAACTTTACGTCTTCAGGGATTCCCTGGAGCACAAAGGTTGCTGTAAATGAAAAAAAGAAAACAAAAACAAAAAGAAAAAAAAATTTGTCAAAACTATGACAAATCGGGCATGGCAGGAGTACCCAGAAAATTTTAACTTGAAGGTAAATTTACACTTACTCAAGAAGCATTTTTCAGCTTTGGTCGGCATAATCTCTTGTGAAAATGAAGGCTGGTTTGATGTGCAAAAGACTTGTCGCACCAATCACAACGATAAGGTTTTTGATGCAAGTGAGAAGAATTCATATGACCATTCAGAGATCTACGTGATGGAAACCGTTTGCCACAAAACTCACAACAAATATTTCCAATAATTTGCTTTGCTCCACTCATACATGCAGTATCTAGCCCAATGATTTTAGGCCTTAGTTTCCACCTATTTTCTAAAGCATTCAAAAGAAATGTAATACAAAACTGACATAAAACATAAAATGATAGCAGCAGAAGATCTGGGCTGACAGTTAATTTTAATTTTAGCTTAAGAATATGAAAACTGACTGTTGCACATTTTTGAATGAATATCAAGACTATTCTTATAAGAAAATGCTTTTGAACAATAAAGACATTTGTATGGCTTGATATTTAAGTGAACTGAATTAACATGCCCCACTAAAATTCTAGAATTGACAAATGCTTTTGAACAAATATGACACACATGGTTCTTCTTTTTCCTAAGACTATCGGTCAGAGGCACCCATGAACGATTTCTGGACAGATCAACACAGTCTGTAGTGATAAAGAAAAACAGGCATCAAACAAACAAGAAAAAAATTATTAAATAAATCAATAAAGAGGGCTAGGAAATTCTTCAAGTCAGATGAAAAGTACCTATTTGCTTCATTTATTAAGCATATAATGAAGAAAAAACAGTCTGGCAAGTTTTTAAGTGATAATCAAGACTAGTTTTGTAAGAAAAACCTTTGGAACAATGTGGACAAACATAGGGCTTGGCTTTTAGGTGTTTTGAGTTCATATGACCAGATAACAGACGACGGCTGGCAAAAGTCTTTTGACACAGTTCACAAATGATGCTTGTTTTCTTAAATCCTTGAATTTTTGTGTCCAAGTAAAGCATCTCTTTACAGTAAGATGAAAGATGTGGCCATTCTTCATGAAGATATTCTGAATAAGAAAATTTAAACACTTCTACAATATCGAGAGGGAAACTTCGCTAATGAGACAACTACAGTTAACCATATTCACGCACCGTACAAAGGTACCCGCATAAAAGCTCAGTTAGCAAGGCAAAAAATTTAAAAATCCAAACTATAATTAAAGAAATGTTTATTTTATAGAGGCTGAATTTTATGTACCAGGAGTAAAAAAAAGTTGTTCCAACATATTATATTCTACAAATTATAAAACAATAACAATTACAAAAAAAAAATACAAAGAAAATGTACTGCTAACATTTTTTTTTTTCTAAATCACAATTATGAATTTTTATTAATCTGTAAACGTGTACATTAAATATAAATGTTCTGATTATAATGTGTGTGTGACTATCCACCTACTCCAAAAAATTAGACATTAGCTTATATAGTATAAATGGATTTTTTTTTTTATAATAAAAGAATGCCAGTCATTGTTTTTATTTAAAGTCAGGTAAATTATCTTGAAAATGAGAATTTTTTTGGTGAAATATTAATCCTTTCTTATATACAAATGATTTTGAACATAAATGGCAAGAAAAAGGCTTGATTTTTAAATGATGGTTATTGATATGCCCTTCATATTCCCGTTTGGCTGGAAAAGATCTGTTACAAAATGTACAAATGTAGCTTCCAGCCACACTTCTGACCCTTGACCGAGAAGACTTGATCTTGATCATCGGAGAAAAAGTGCCTCCTGTACACAATAAAACAACAGCTGAAATATTTTTTAAGAAAAGATTCAAACAAGCATTTTTTTCTGTTTAAGCAAAGGACAAGTAGACTGCAATAGTCAGCTGAATTTATTCTAGCAACATGAAAAAAGGACAAAATAAAAGAAGTCACCAACAATCACTTCATTAATCACTTCATAAAAAATTAATAGCTTCAACCAGTTTATATATGACTTATACGCCTATGGTGCTGCAGACTTCGCTTATAAGCAAAACATCTATCACAATCAGAACATTGGTATGGTTTAAAATTTAAATGTCTGGCATTTTTATGTCCTTCATAGTCTTTTCTTGCCATAAATGACTTCTCACAGAATTCGCAAAAGTAAATTCCAATTCTACCAAATACAGAATTTCCATGGTTGAGAAATGATGTCTGAGAGTGAAAAGAATGTTTATTATCCGTCATACCTGGAAACAAATAAAAGTTATTCTCCTGAGAAGTAAATATTTTTAGAAGTAAATCCTATTTAAAATACATACACATTGAATGTCCGTGTTTTTAAACATATAATCCATCTCTAGCATCCTTAAACATCAGAACTAACAAGGATAGCCAGCATAAATTATGTATCTATATATATATAATATATACAAGGAATTATATATATATATATTTTATATCAACTAGAACAATGAAAATTGAATCCAAAAGAGAAAAAAATTTTATGAGGAAGCAGAAAACAAGGAGAAAGATGAAACATGGGCCCTTCTCAGGTGACAGTTTAAAGTTTTTTCATATGCAAATGCTTTCAGACAAATTGTGCACTGATATGGTTTACAATTCAAATGTTGTGCATTTACATGTCCTTCCATATCCTGCTTAGCAGCATAAGACTTAAAACAATATTGGCATCTAAAACCCTTTGTGGAAGTCATTTTGTGATGCAGACTGCTGATGATGGGATGCAAAGACACTGATCCGTATGTTCTTTTACCCACATCTGTAACAAAATAGAATCTAATATTATAACTACGAAATTATACATTCTTGCCCATGAAACAACAAAAAATGTACAGACAGTTTAAAAATGTTATTGAGGATGCAAAGGCAAGATAAAGAGACCATCACACTAGTCAACTGCAACAGTTGAACTGGCACCAGAAATTAACTAAACTTTATACAAATTCTTTTGTGTGAATTAAAGCTAGTTCTGTGTGAAAATTTTTTGGTACATTTCTCACATACAAAAGGTTTTTTATTTAAATGCCTTGAATTCATATGGCCTTCAAGATCTCTCTGAGTTGAAAAACGTTTCTGACAAAATGAACAAACAAAGTTTTTAGAAGACTGAGATTTTCCTTTAGCTTGTGTCAAAAAGGACTTAGACCATGGCTTGATAAATGACCTAATTTCTGCTGCTACTTCATGACTGGATAATATATTACCTGCAGATGTTAAAAAGAACAATTATGCTAAGCACATCACAAAAAGACTGGTGTTCTAGGCTGTAATTTCAAATTTCAGCCTTTATTTCAATTATGAAATTCTTTACTAACTGTAAAATTGTATTAAAAAATGTGTAAGGTTTCATATGTACACTGCAGAATTGTGAGCTGAATCAACAAATATCTGGAGAACGGTTTCACAATAAATTTAAATATCTAGCCGAACACGTGCTTTGATGTCTCCTTTGAGTCCTTTTGTAGGGAAATTCTTTACCACAATAATTACAGGGGTAACAAACTTGAAGAAGATGCACGGCATTCCTGTGGTCCCTGCAGCTCATTCTTGTTGTAAATACCTTTCCACAAAACTCACAAGTGTTACTTGACAAACTTCTTTCTGTTTCCAGTGAGTTGAATATATCGACTCTCCAATCAACTGAAATCAATAATTTACTCAAGTAAGTAACCAAACACGAAGATGATTCAATATCACTCATCCTTCAAAGTGATATGTTTTATTGTAAAATACAATAATGAATACTAATAGAGGCACATACATTATCCATCCTTCCATCCAATCTGAAGCAAGCTGAACAAAACATACTCCAAAGCAGACTAGATGAAATTTAACTATCATAATTTCTTATTTAATGTTTACACATTCTCTGGTGTCTTTTCAAGTTTTGTAAATATGAGAAACATTTATGGCAATGTAAACAAGTAAATGCTTTTACTCCTAGGTGCTGACTATTGATATGGCCGAACATATCTGATTTGTTGGCAAAGCACTTTGAACAATAAGTGCATCGATATTTCTTGTGAAACTCTTCCCCCATGGTCACTTTACTTTTCCAACAACCTAGGAGAAAATAAAATTACTATTATCGTTCCATGAACTAAAGTTTACATTTACTACTATAGGGCAGAAACAGCAGGCGAGTCAATACAATGTTATGTTACAAACTTGTTCCCAAATATTGTTTTTTGCAACAAAGTAGATGTCTGTTTAAACTCTGTTTATATGGGTAACTCATAGCACAATACTTGCAAGTGAACGGTTTGGAATATAAATGAACACTGTTGACATGGCCCATGCAATCAGATCTATTGTGAAACTTTTTGCCACAAAAAGAACACAAGTTATTGCCGCTGATAGAACTACTCACTGGAAATGAGAAATCTTGTCCTTGAGGCAGCTGTTGTTGAGACAATTCTGAGAAATGGATGGAAAATGTTTTGTTATTTCATGGTTGGGCTGGCAGGAATAGCACAAAAGGAATCTAAATTTATTAATGTTCCACAATCAACGATTTTCCACATCTGGATACGGTACACTGATACGAGCAGATGAAAGCATGAAAGAATTATGAGGATTATTTTCACAAGTTTTTCTATGCCTACTTAAATTAGTAGCATATGCAAAGGCTTTATCACAAAACTCACAGATAAATGGTTTTCTGTTCAAATGTGTATTCAAGTGACCAACATATTGGTGTTTAACACGAAAACTTTTTCCACAAATATGACATGAAAATGTTTTGTTTGCAGAAATGCTGATATAGTCTGAATGAGTTGACACCATCATATCCGAAACATTAGAATTGTGTACATCTGCTGTTAAGGCTAAAATTTGTCTCAAATTGTGCTCATCAAGTATAGCTGCAAAGGAAAAAATTATGAACTAGAATTACAGATTTATATACACCGCAGCACATCCGGAGGGAATGGTGATGGTAAATTCAGGCTAAGCACATGCACTTAATAAACATAATAGCAATATTAAAAGACAGTTTAAAAACTTTTTAACTACAAGTTTTGAGAAAATTATAAATGTTGTAGAAGGTAGAATACAATGGTAATTAAAATGAAAAGCAGATATGTAACATGGTTTGAAATATTTAAGCCTCATTGATAAAACCCATCCAGTAATTTTAATATAAAGAATTTTCACTTTAATACTGCGCAAAAAGGCTTAAACGGGCGGCGGCCTGGAATTTATAACCAGGACTTTATCTGAAAGAAGCAGCACATTTTCCTTGTTTCATATATTAGGTTATTTTCCCTAACTACCTATTACAAGTTTATTAAAGTTTGTCATTTGAGCTTAATCATATCAGATCCTGAGTTAGTCCGACTAATTACCTTTTTCAATAAGTCAATTTCTCAACAGTTAGTGTAAAAGAGCTGCCAAGTGAAGACAATGTTTTAAAGAAAGACAAACATAAAAGAAAATGCATATGCCTGCTTATATCTGGTAAACAGAAATGCCTATGTTATCTTTTCTTTGTATTTTTAACAATTTGCAACTTGACAAGAGTCTGTGATTTATTAGAAGCCTTTTCCCCTTGTGCTTTCAGCCAAATTTCAGAGAAATGAAAAAAAAACAGGAGGATCCTTAAAAGTTCTCATGGTCACTTTTTTTTTCAAATAAATAACAAAACACAAGGTGTCCCTGATTTTGACATTTCAGAATCTCTTGTCAACTTCAAATTGTGTCAAGGCCAAAAAAATGCAATTATTGGGAACCATGTGAACTTCTGAGTTTACCACCTGCCAGCCCAGGCCCTCTCCAACAACAATTTTAAAATATAAAATAAGTTAAATACAAAGGTGAATATAGATATATTGGAAATTGTGATTTCCTATACAACACAATTTTTATCTGTTTTATCATCTCCAATACAGTGGTATATCCTATTTACAGCATTTGAAATTACATGAAAATGCGGTCATAAGTCTGGAATGATGAGTACAGCAAAAACTAAAATCTGTCAGAGACCAGAAAGACAGGAATAAATAAGAATGTCGTTCACAGGAAATACCACTGCAGCAAGAAGTCAAAATTTTAAAAACATGTTTAATTCACCTTTGTAGAATTTAAATAGAATACATTTATATGTATATTAACATTAAAATATTTAGAGCTACAAATATTATATATTTATTCATCAAAGAGAAAAGGCTTTAAGAGGTGAAAGCTGAATGTTACTTGAGTCACTTGAGAACCCTTTAGAATATGAATGATTATTTTATGATTATTTTAAGATTTAAAAAGGAGAAACTGGTGGAACATTATAAGCTTTCTCCCCTTCAAAAATTGCTGAACAGGGAGGATAAGTTTTTAAGTACTGCATGTTTTTTTAACACACATTTTAAATATCCTTCCAGTTCAATTAATCAACTCAAACCAACTAAACTTACCTTGTCTTGAAAGGTTGGTCTGAGTTAACAGAACAATAGACAAATCCATCAGTTCTCGATAAAATTAACATTACATATTTTTTTACACACGGAAAAAATTTTGTCGAGTCCTGATTTGAAGACATTTATTAAAAAAGCTTCTATATTTTAAAATTAAAGCTGCCCATAGAAAAATGCTGGTGGTTTTTGCAAAAAATGCAAGTTGTTCTTGTGAAGTTTTAGTAACTGTCTTTTTTTAACCAATTCCACTGAGTGGGTGTGTTTAATAGACATAGATCAGTAGACTATTTCAATGAATTCATTCTCAAATATGTTGCATGTTTGTTTTTTAAACATAGTGATATTACAATCCAAACAGCGAGAAAAGTTGTGTATAATATTTATTTGTTTATATTTATTGTAATGTTTTTTTAAATCAAGTAATTTGTGATGTTTATTGCTATTAAACTATGAAATTTTACTGTTGATATACCTATTAAAGTAGTATATTAATACCCTGGACTTTTAAAATTATACTTTGGAATACTGTGAGTGAATTGATTCTGAAACATGTTGCATGTTTTAACATGTGTAGAAAATTAGAATTTTTTAAATCCAAACTGAAAGAAAATATTTGCACAATCTTTATTGAAAATTTTTAATCCGTTGAATAAGTAGTTTGTCATGTTTGTTTATTGTGCAATTAAACTTTTATTCCACCTTTGGAAAAATTATATTAGCTGCAGGGCTTTTGAAATTGTACTGTGAATATATGTGTATGTTATATATGTTATACAGATAGATGATAGAGAGAGTGAGTGAGTGAGATGTCTTTTCATCCGATTTATTTTTCAAATCTAAATTATACCAGTTTAGGTTACACCGATTGGGTTTCATTTTTTTTTTAAATATATTATTAATGGATTAATCACCTGTTATAAATCTGTGTTGTGTTTTGTTGTTTTTTTTGCAAGGGACTTAAAGTGAGGGGAATTTAATTCAGCAAGTATAACTAACAAAATGAGTCTTTAAATAATATAAATAATAAATATTTTTTACATGATGTTCCGATTGGCACTTTGTTTTATTATGTAACCTTTCAAAGGAAAGAAAAATTAACAAATCAACATACCTTTAAGAGAAAAATTGTATTAGCTGCAGGGCTTTTGAAATTGTACTGTGAATATATGTGTATGTTATATATGTTATACAGATAGATGATAGAGAGAGTGAGTGAGTGAGATGTCTTTTCATCCGATTTATTTTTCAAATCTAAATTATACCAGTTTAGGTTACACCGATTGGGTTTCATTTTTTTTTTAAATATATTATTAATGGATTAATCACCTGTTATAAATCTGTGTTGTGTTTTTTTTTTTTTGCAAGGGACTTAAAGTGAGGGGAATTTAATTCAGCAAGTATAACTAACAAAATGAGTCTTTAAATAATATAAATAATAAATATTTTTTACATGATGTTCAATTGGCACTTTGTTTTATTATGTAACCTTTCAAAGGAAAGAAAAATTAACAAATTAACATATCTTTAAGAGAAAAAACTACTATTTTCAAACTAATGCCAGGCTGATACGATATTAGTCTAAAATCACTAAATGCCTCTAGTAAACACTCAAAGCAGACATATTTTGTATTAAAAATTTGAAAAGGTGATGTATAAATTCCCCATACAAGCATTGCCAACCTACCCTAATAATATTTTAAATATTTATGCATATTACTTTTTTTAATTTATGTTGCTAATCATTCATAGTATAAATTACTTTTATTTATGATACTATTTAAAATTGTATTGCATTGACGATCTAAACAAGTGGAGGTACAAAATGTGCAATCCCTTAAGACCATCACCATCCCCCCTTGTTTTCTGACCACAAATTTTTTTTTTAATATTAACACAAATGTAGATATAAGCTTTATTAGAAGATAATTTTTTAAAAATTAAAGAATTATTTATATTCAATGAGAATCAAAAAGGGGGAATCAATGAAATTACTTATGGTGTATAGGCTTACCGGAAATAAATCTTCCTTCAACAAATTAATGACAAAAACATTTAACGGCTTATACATAAAGATGATATTGTAGCCCTATAGTATTTATCCTTCAAGCCGATTATTTTGACAAATTTATGATATGCAGTCTGACATGCTTTTAGAGATGAATGTTTACTTCTATTATTAAGCATTTTTAACAGATTTATAGCAAGTTTTACAGACGGACAAATATGTCATTTCATATCATTTAGTTTTTAATATTGCATTTATTTAATAATAAATTTTACAGAAGTCATTTTTATTATCCCTCAACATGTCAACGGTCATTTTTAATATCACTATTTTCTACCAATAATGAATGCTACACAATTAGTATTAAAAATCAAATACTTGTATAAATTTAGACAATTATTTTTAAAAAACCTAACTTTGTGATTTTTAGACTATATGAAGACTTTATAATACTTTAAAACAAATTGATAAAATGTGTATACATATTTGCTTATAAAAAGTTTTAGAATAATTGTAATGGTAGGAGTCCCTTTCTACAAGAAAGCCAGTAAGACTACACCAATGGCAGTATAGTTTAGCCTATAGTAAAAGACTAAAAAATAACAATTGTGCATGCTGTAATAGTCTAGTGAATTTATATGCAAGTGAACTTAACACAATTTACAAGGATGGTAGAATGACATTTTGAAACTGTACACTGTTCAATATGTTTTTGTTAATTTTTAAAATGTATTTTAAAGTTAGTTATATCACTATTGTCTGAAGGTGTTTAGGTAAATAACAAAAAAGTGGAAATTCAAAAGACAAGGGACTTGTAAAAAAAAAAGCAACTTTATGATAGAAAAAAGGTAGAAAAGATACATTTACTACAAAATAAATGTTTAAAAGTTTAACATCTAACGTAGGCAGGCATTGTGGAAGCTAGCAAGATTTGTATTGTCAAATTTAACAGCTTTTTTATTTCTTGAACAGTATATAATGAGCATAGGACTAAAACATTATATAGCTTGAATTTTTTAACACATTCTTTAAGGTTTTCTTTGAATATTTATTTTTACTAGATTTTACCTATCTTTATTGTAATCATTTGAAATTTAATAGATTGAATTATGTACCTTGATATACAGACTTTCGTTATACAGCATTTTTGCTGTAAGGGCCTTTTAAATTATGGCATTTTTGAAGTTACAGCAAAGAATGTTTCATTATACAGTAACTGAAATCCACAATGAACTAAGTTTAGAAAATAATTTTGCCAGAAAGCATAAAAATTAATGAACCTGTATTAAATTCTCTTACTGAAATTCGACAGAACATAAACCAAGCAAGCCATCTTTGTTTTGAGGATTTGGAAGATTATAATGACTTAAGATGCTGACAAATGACATCTTTCAAACAAGGAATTGATATAGTTAGAAACAGACTTAGCACCTGATGAAAAGCTGTACCAACAGCTAACTTCAAAGAACTTGTCAAATTCTATTACTTATTTTGAGCAGGGAATGAAAATCCTTAAAAATGATCCAGACGAGGAAAGTAGCACTAAAGTGAGGACTTAAGGATGCATTTTTATTGTATACTAAATTGGAACAGATCCAATAAATTATAGATTTGTTTCACAGCTTTAGGCTTTGTGGCCACCTTGTCCAAAAGTATCAATGCCATAAAGGCAAGATACAGGTGTATTGCAGTGATAGAGATCAAGTTGACTATTTTTGTATGGAATATACAAAACATAACTAATACAAGGTGTTACATATTAGTATGAAGCTAGTATAACAGCATCATAGTGCCAAAATGGATTAAAAATGAATCTGAGTAAGGATTTTAATAAAACTAACTTGATTTTAGAATTAGTTTTCAAATTGTGATATATTGGCATTTAGGATCTACAGTAGAAGTCCATTAATCCGACATCCCAGCCAGACAGTCAGGCATCACTCCAGAAAATTGTAAAAATTTTGGTTTTCTCCAAAAGTGTGTCTTTAAAGCAAATAAAAACACTCGAGAGCTATTCTGAAGTTTTTGGGATAGTTCGGGATCATCCGGAAGCGCTTCTAATCAACGAGAATGAGTCTGTTGAACAAGAACTAACCGATGAGAACATTATCAACATTGTAGTAAACCCTCAGCCTACTCAAAATCTTAAAGAAAGTGACTCAGATGCCGAAACAAAAGAAAAGGGAAAAATCAACTGGGCAGAAGCTGCAGAATCACTAAATAAGTTTATCTCTTTTGCTGAGGCTAGTACTAGCTACAGCGCTTCAGAAATTATTGATTTCCATATCATTAGTAATAAATTTTATACTATACGACAAAAGTCAAGAAAACTAAGACATTCGTAGCTTTTATAAATCTAAGTGAAATATGTTTCACAGTAAGTGTGCATTATATGAAATGTAAAATAAACTTTATTGTATGTATTTGTAGTTTAATTATTAACCTAATTTTTCTTATAATTACCGCCCGATAAACCGGCATTTTCGGTAGTCTGGCACCGAGCCTGTCCCGAACGTGCCGGATTATCAGACTTCTACTGTAATATATTTAACTGTTAGATTTTTCATATACTAATGTTTTATTCTCTCAGACAACTAAATTATATATCATTAACCTTTTCATTACGGATGCGGATTTTTGACAACAATCGCGATGTGGCTCGAACTACGGATGCGGATTTTCGACAACATTTCACTTCAGCGATAGATCTCTATACCTTTTGTTTAATGCATTGCATTGCAACCTATATATTCTTGTAGAGAAATCATTCTACACAAATTCATTAATGGTTTTTCATCATTTTCTAGACAGTTCTTTTTTTTTTATTACGTTTTTAGTGGGAAGGGGGTAAAAATCATACGTTTTCTCCAATCGAAAAGTCGGCCGAAATGGTATCAATGTAAAGGTCAGCTTTTCGTCTATTCGAATATCTAGGTCATTTGCGTAACTTTTCTATTGTGTTATAACAGGGAGGCAGAAACCAGACCCCCTATGAGAGGAATTTCTTTGTCCAGACAACGCTGGTCGTAAAAATTGCATAACAGGTTCACCGCGCATGCGCAGTATCATTGTTAGCCTTAGACACAGAATACAGCATGCTGCTTCAAAACCAAACACACTTTACAAATTATTTAACATTTACGTTTAAAAATGCTATTTTTTTTTACAATAAACAAATGATAATAATTAATTATTTATATAGATTTACGGCGATGTGGTTATTTTCAATAAGCATAGGAAGATTTATGACATCATTAAAATCCCCCCCTCCGAGATGAGGCCATAGGCGTGTTTTACGTCTTGTAATACTACTATTACAATTTCTTTATATTAAATTGTTGTAGACTTAAAATACATTTAAAGAGAATATATGAAATCTTAAATCCTCACTTCCAATAGCAGTTTGTGTTTGTTTTGTGAATGTGATATATTTCTGATATTAATGGATGCGTGTTTTGTGAGACTTAATATTTCAATATGGATTACATTAATTATGATGACGTTATGAGAACATGTGAGTAGCTATATTTACCATTATAAAACATTGTTTGTGTCCCTATGATGTTTACTTACCCATTATAAAACATTTTTTGTGTCCCTATAATGTTTACTTTTAGTACTATAACTTAAATCACTTATTTTTTGTAAATCACTATGATTTTATTGGGATTTATAATTTGTGTCCGGACTGTTTTATGGTCCAATATGGTGACCGATTTCAAAAGTTCATTATTATATTAATTTTCAAAAAAAAAATGAAGAAAGTATAGTCGATAGGAAGAAAAATGAACATTTATTATTATAATGCTTAAATTCGCACACATGTTATAAATATTTTGTTGTTTTTTCGTTTGTAATGTGTAAGGTTTGAAAGTTGCATAACTAATTGGTAGGTATAAATTATATCGTTTTTATATACTTTTATCATTTTTACTATAAAGTCAGCATACATAAAATATATATCATAAGAAAGATCGTTTAATTTCCGACATGTTGATATAAAGATCATACTATTTAAGTTTGTAGTTGATAAATAATTGCACAATAAATAAAGGCTATATAAACAGCCCACACTCAGGGCCTCCATTAAAAATCTTGATCAATTTTAGTAATTCTTACACTGTTGTAAAGGAAATTGAATACTGTTTATTTTATCTAGAAATACCTATGGGCTATTTTTATTATCTCCGGACTAAATTTTTGGTTGAAAATAGGGTTTAAAAAATCAAAATTGAAAAATAAATCGTCTTACTTTTCTGAATAATAACTTTTTAAATATCAATTCACAGATTGAAAGATAATTTCTTTGTAATAAAATGTATTCTTTTAAGGAACTATCTCTATTATTTTGAAAGTTACAGGCGTTTTTGTGCACCCACCCGTTTTTTCCCCAAACTTTTTGCTCAAGCCCAAAAACCCTCAGTAATTGCAGGATATCTCTAGTTTTTCCCCTACGGAACCAATGGGTTAATAATAAATGTAAAAACCATTTTGACTAAAGCTTTGTTATATTTTGATGCATTATATAGAAACTGTTCAATAATTAGAATACATGTATTCTCTTTTATAGAAAATAAAAAAAGGATTAATATGAAAACAAATGTTGTCTTACTATTTCTGAGGACCAGCAAAATTACATTGCAGACCACTAGTCTGCATGAGATCAGATATTAACCCATGATCAAAGAGTCATACTGAAATAAATGCCTCAGTTTCCTTATTTTTAAATTTTGAACTACAAATGATATTTTTAAACATACATATATCAGTAAAACAATTAAAAACCAAGTGAACTAGAATTCTATAATAATTAGTATTTTGAAATGTATATGATACAGATGTATATTAGCTAAGCTGTTATTTCTAAGTCCTTTACATGTATATGTTAACTGCTTTTATTTAATAATTCCAGAAAAAAAATACAAATACACAACTATCCTAATCTAGCCATAAAGATCTTTTATAAACATCTCCCCGTTTGTTATAATTCTGCAGTGAAATGTGCAAATTTAAATACATTCTGTTTCATATTAAGTTTAATATTACAGTGAAATGTCATTATAAAGAAATTGGTAAAAATTAAATTTAGAGGGGTGGGCAAGCAGCTGCATCTTTTTTTCCCCGTTTTCTAATGCATTTGATTAATTAGAAATAATAAAAAAAACACCAAAAAAAATTTTTAATGTATTAATTTGTAATTGCATTTAACCCCTAAAGCGCCACAAGCCACGATCGTGGCTTTACAAAATCAGTTTCTTAAGTGCCACAAGCCACGATCGTGGCTTCGTGTGTTTTCGGTCGAAATTTTTCGTTTATCGTCGTTAATTTGCCGAAGGAATGTTTACATCCGGTAAGCTATCCATTCCGGCCGGTAGTTATTTCATTGATTCGCCATTTTGTCGGAAGGATTTTAATTTTATAATTTTTTTAAAATGAGTGGTAGTGATTTTGATGGGATTTTTTTTATAGGCCGACATAGCTTTTCTTGGATATAAATGATTTAATTTAATTCATTTTTGATGGATTCTTTTCGGGAAAGTTTGTATATTTAATTTGATCGTTTTTTAAATAGATAATAACAAGTGAACATTCGTCTTTGATATTTTTTCATTAATTTTACCGTCATTGAAAATTTTTTTTACGGCCTAGAAGTGGCACATTTTAATACCCACAAATATTTATATTAAAAATAAAATAAAAATTCAAAACGCTTAGATAATAATAATAATGTAAACAGTTATCATTTAGCTGTACAATCATACCAAACATAAATATGATAACTATTATATTGATGCTTAAATTTATAAAAATATTAGGTGGGGGTAGTCAATGCTTATACGGGGCAATTTTATGACCCATTTTAGATGCATTTTTGTTAATATTAGTTGGCGCTTTAGGGGTTAATGGAATTCTGTATAAAATTATCATATCTTGAAGATAAGGGAGTTGATGCTTTAAAAGTTTTACATGTTTGAACACATGAATTATTCCCCCTAGCATTCAAATATTGTACATGAAAAATACCATATAAATTATTTAATAGATGAAATTTAATAGTGGAAATATTTATTTAAAACATGATGCATTTTTAATTACATTTAAAAAAGCTTATATGTGACAAAATTTTGCAAAATAAATGCATACTTAAGTAAATAAAAGTCAATTTTGTTAAATATCCCATTTTTCTATTCTTCTATTCTATTGATTTCTAATCAAATATTTAAATACTACCATTCACATAATATGTTTAGTTTCCAACCCCAAACAAAAAAGATCATTAAGCTGTAAATCTTTGCAAAATACTATCGGCAACATTAATCATGTCTCTACATCAAAAAATAGGATCATATTTTACTGAAGCTATACAGTTTCAATAGAAATGACTAACACACCTGGGATAGTAATGCTCTGTAAATTTTATGCTCCCACTAAACAGACTGCTCAGTAAAGTCAATTTAATATTCATGCCTGGTTTGTAGTAATTCCTCTATCACATAACGCTTTTTTTTTCAACCACTTCCCTCCCATGAACTTTTTTTTACCACACCTTAATCCTTAACGTTACATAATAAGTGAATACCATATTTTTCGCCGTATAAGACGCTCCGGCATATAAGACGCACCCAATTTTAAAGGAGGAAAATCTAGAAAAAAAAGATTCTGAACCAAATACTTGCAGCATGAAAAAAAAACAACATTTTTTTTCCCCCGTCCCTATCCCTTTCTTCACCGTCCGTTCAATTACACATTCACTTGGTGCGCGATTTTTATTTATAGTGAAGGCGATCCCATACCGTGAATACTTTAATATAGTAAAATACTAAAATAATTAATTACAATTAAACTACGCATTGAGATTGTATTAATAATGTTAATAATGTCACAGAAACATTTTAACTAACGTATTTCGGTTTATTAAAGTGCACCTTTAATTTTAATCTTCCGAATATATAAAACGATAGATAAATAGATATGACTATTGATTTCATCATGTTTACAATTGGAGTTTCCGGGAGTTACCCCTCTTTTAAAAGTGTATGATAGCATGTAAAATGTGTATTTGCCGTATAAGACGCACCAACTTTTCCCCCCCAGTTTTGGGGAAGAAATAGTGCGTCTTATACGGCGAAAAATACGGTAATTTTTTCATAGTGGCACCACCCTGTAAGCTGCTTATTATCTTGCTTAGTCAATAAGTGTAAAAAAAAAAGTGTATTTTTATCCCTGCTGAGCTTAAATTGACCTCTGAACTTTTTCCCCTCACATGAATGTTAATACCAATAACAGTGATTGATTGTAAATTACTAACTCCTAGCCAGTGATTAGTCTGACTTCTTGTAAGTATATCTCCCTCCACTTCACCGCTTGTTATCTGTTAAATGTAAAGCTGTTTTCAGCACACTTAAGCTGACATCAAAGAAATATCAAATTTACGGGGGGGAAAATGTTCACGATACTCAACGTGATTCAATTAGTGATCTTTTTTTAAATTGTGTTATATAAGCGACCGAAAAAAAATCACAAAACTAAATAATTTCTTAGTCAGGAGTTCATAATAATGACATTTCACTGCAATTTTATTCTCTGAACAATAGCCCTTTTTAATCAACACAAGTTACAATAAACAAACTAATTAAAACCTTTAGTTATATTTATAAAGAAATTTTTAGTCTAGAAATGTATGATATCAAATTTTGGTATGTTTTATTTTTATTTTTGAGGGAAGGGTAGAGGAGAGAAGTATGGGCAGCTTTAAAAATCCTTTCTGCTACTAGAAAAGCAGAAAGATCTTAACAAATACAATTTACCAACCTGATGGATCTCCAGAATTTTCTCCTTCTAATTGAGATGAAGCTTGACCTGATGTATATAATGAAGATCTGTCTGCAGATGAACCAAAATTAGACCTAACTGATCCCCCAAAGCCAGTTTGACTAGTAAAATTTGATGTTGGAAATGATTGATTAGAGTAATATGCCGATGAATCTTCATGATTTCTATCACGATCTGGAAAGAAAAAACAATTACTTGTCAGCATTTTGAAAAATAATATTTATCTTATGGATTTAACACATTTCTGTGGTAAAATTGGATTGTTTAAAATAACTAATATGTAATAAGTATAAGAGCAACAATTTACTTTTTGATTTTAAAGCATAAAATTTAACACCTACTAAAGACAGAATGAGAAAAGGCCAGTAATAAGCATGAGATAATTTTAATAACTTTATTATTAAAGTTTAAGACATTTTATTATCATAGTAATGATATAGTAGGTTTAAAAATAATTTTTTTTTTAAATACCGATATTTGTGAGTGTGGCATGCCGCCATCTTGAAAATTATGACCTTTTTGTAGCAAATATTTCTAAAATATCTATAGACTGATTCAAATAAAATGTAGATTTTTATAATCAGGAAAGCTTACTTTATGGAATGTCAGAGTACTGTTTTGATAATGTAATAAATAATTATTTTTTTTATTTTTTAAATTTAGTATGGTGAAAATAAACAAAAAAATGCTAATTTTGAAAATTAAAAAAATTGCAAAAAAAAAAGGGGGGTTTAAAAGTTCTTTTAAAGCCTCTGACATTCCATAAATACACCTCTTCTAAATATAAATTAAGATGTTTTATCAAAATCTGACATGTGGTTTTTGAGATTCTCTTGCCACAGTGAAGCAAAATGTCAAAAATATATTTTCTTTCAGAGAAAAATGACTTAAGTTTTTAAATTACTGAAGTTTTTGAATGAATTACATTCTGAAAATACATTTTAAGTGATCTAAATTTTTTTCCTGCAATACAGTTAATTCCTAGTTATTATTGGTATGCTTCAATATCTAAAAATGTAAAAAAAATGTTGAATTTTTTTAGACTTAGCGCATTTTTCGTTCTCTCCGTAACCCCCCTTAAATTGTGTAACATGTCCGTAACCCCCCTTAAATTATGTAACATGTTACAGTTTAGCAGCAATTAGGATTCGGTAAATCAAAAGCTTCAATAAGAGAGGTAGAAGCATTAACTGCAATTATTTTTATGATAGGCAGAAAAGTTGTGGACAGAAATTACAAGTATACTAGCTGTACCCTGCAAAGCCTTTGCATAGAGATAGACTATTGTTCAGCTTTGATCAATATTTTCAAAATAATTTTGCTGTTTTTTTTTAAGTTATGAGCGGAATTACAAATCTAATTAGTTGTTTCTCTTCCTTACAATATCCTAAGGGATAAATTATTTCAATAAAAAAAAACTTTAAAAAATTTGTCAAAAAGTTATTGTTACTTTTCATCAAAACAACCAAAAGGATAAACTATAATAAAAAAAATGTAATAAAAAAAAAAACCAATGCCCATGATAGGAATCAAACCTGGATAGCCAGGCATAAAAAAACAAGCAATCTAAGCCTGGATACAGGACATGTGAGAGCTTTTTCGTGTTATAAGTAAGGGAAGTAAGTCAGGTTGAACAACTGTTACAAAAGAAATAATGAGTTACGCCCCTTTGTTAATATAGCTTATATAGTAAAAAAAACGGTACCTAATAAGCCCTTTTTTTCGGCCCTCAGAGGTCAGATCGCGAAATGGACTTTTGATGTACACATGGCTAGCCAAGACCTACAAAATGATATATACATCATGGGCCTAGGGCTTATGGTTGCTGAGATCTAGGGCGCCCCTTTGTTAATATAGCTGATATAGTAAAAAACTTCATCTGCCCCGATGGCCCGTCAGGGTTAAGAGAACTTTACTTTACTTTACATATCGCTTAACTATTTTGCACTACCATCTTATTTTGTAATTTAAAAATAAAACAAAGCACTATTTATTTAAAAAAATGAAATAATATAATAGCTGAGAACTTAATTGTATAGAAATTAGCAGAATTTCTTTTTTTTATATTAGATCGAATTTTAAAAAGAACTTTATTTACAAAATTAGTTACAACAACGTGCTTGTTATTCTCATCATCAGATTATTACTATTATTTAAGTTTGTATGAATTCTTCAATTTCGATTTAACGCAGAACCCACACCACTATTATTTATATAGAATGTTTTAATTGATACATAAATGAATACTGGAAACTTACTCTGACCACCCGATTGTGAACAGCTAGAAGGGGCAAATTCCTCTTTAATAAAAGTTACATCAGTGTCAATAGATGGTTTAATATCTCTTTCATCAGATTCATCGGCCACAGAGTTATCGTCATCGCCAGTTTGAAAAAAGTTTTGTTGGTAAGAGTCGGTGTACTGGGAACCATGAATTACATCTGTACTTTGAGCTGAAACTGAAGCACCAATGCCATCAGCAGCTGGACTAGGCTGTGAAGAAATGCTGTTTTCGCTGGCTGGGTTTGACGTTTGTGATAAATTTTGATCCACTGATTCTGTGCGATTTTTTTTGTGCTTGGGAGATGATCTTCCTAATTTTAAAGGGGAACCATCATCCTTTATATGTTTTGAGGAAGGAGAAAAAGCCCGTTTTAAATTCTGAGAATGGGGCGAATTTTGAGCAATCCGAGTTGGTAATGTACCAAAATTTGTACTTCTTGGTTCTAAGTTGCTAGTTTGATTTTCAGCTGTGTCTTCTAATTTAGAATCTTTTTCAAAAGTCTTTTTTCCAGGGGGTTTAGGTCTTTCTGCAGGCTGAGCATGAAAACTATTGCTAATAAATGTAACACTGTTTTCATCAGTTTTACAAACTTTTTCATTTAATATGTAATCTATTGTCTTTCCTGTGTCTACACTTAAATACAAATGTCCTATAACTTGAACACCATTATCAAACTCGACATATCCATTGCAGAGTGACTGCAAAAACTTTGCTAGTGATGAAATAAACTTTGTGGAAGAATCATAATCCATTTTTTTTAAGAAGTGTGAAACCTAGATTGTAAAAAAATAAAAATATTAGCAGAAATTACTCAAGAAAAAATAATAAATCCAACTTGAAAATTTGTCATCAGTGATAAATATATCAAGTGAAATTGAGCATATATATCTTAAAATAAAATGGGACCAGAGATTCCCAATGCACCACAATGTGGAAGTCCTAGCATCCACCAAATATTTTTTTTTAAATGTAAACTTAGTGTGGTTTACTTCCCTACTTAACCCTCTTAATTTTGTCCCCATTTAACTTAAGCAAGATTTTAAAATGTATCATCTACATATAATCATGTATTTTTTAATATTATTACTCTAAATACTGGTTTTTTTTAGTATTTTTTCTTAATATTATGCCATTTTAGACTTCCAAAATGAATTCTCCCATGGTATTATTCATACTCAGTATAATTATCAGCTATGGATACATTAAATTCTTTAAGTGACACCTCTGTATATATATAATAGTACTCTGTACACATAACCAAAGAGTCAGCGAAGAAAATGTGTGGCTGGAAAATTGGCATTAGTGTCTGTCCTGGTGTCCATTTTGTTTTATGCGCATATAAGCAGGCTCCCTGATTTCAGTATTGTATTTTATAGTTCTAAATTCGGCTTATATGCGAATATAAACGTTATGTTATAATGGAGAGCTGAAAACAGATCCCTATGTGAGAAATTGCTTTGGTTCTGGCAGGTTATAAGTTACATAACAGAGTGAGACTTTCAAAAATATTTCCCCTTAAGTGTCTAATGAATACAATTTAGCTTAGTAAACAAATGAATTATGATGCTGGGTGGAAATATCTGATTCTGGCTGGCTTTTTTTTTATGTGGACATGTCTGGGGTGTACATAGCCACTGCAATTACATAAATTACTGGAGTATCTCTAAAAAAAATTAAGTTACTAGAATTTTGTTGCTAGATTGCTTTTTTGTCACCAAAATTTGTGCACAAGCCCAAAAACTTCAGCAATTTTAGGATGTGACATAGAGAAAAACTAGACATACCCTGCAATTAATGACAGCATATGGGCTGTCAAGCTAAAATTTTGAAGAAATATCAGGCAGTGTCACAAAAACACTCAACTTTCAGCTAAAAGAGTATTTTATTCAAAGGGAAATTAATTATCTTTCTATCAATAAAAGAATTAAAAATATAAATCTGATAGAAAAAAGCTATCAGAAAACAAGAATTTTTTTCTTCCAGCCCAATTTTAGATCATTAAACACTTAAGGAAAATTCTTTTTCAGGAAAGGACTATTGAATTAAAAATTTAACTCATTTTTGATCAAATTAAAAAAAACATTTTTATTACACAGTAGTTTAATTTCTTGCACAAATTTTATTTTTTGTTTCATATATACCGATATTAAGCAATGAAAAATAACACTTTGTTCATTTGCGATATAATTTTCGTAAATATATATCCTTAATCATCTAACCTATGCTTGTGTCTCCCTTGCAGGATAAATGCAAGGGAAATAACCCATTTATCTAGAAGTTCCTCATAGTTGAACATGGTTATAAGCCTTATTTAGTAATGCTACGACTCGCAGGTAGCAGCCAACTTCAGCAGGCTTTTCAACTAGTTACTTAACCTTTCATTACGGATGCGGATTTTTGACAACAATCGCGATATGGCCCGAACTATGGATGCGGATCTTTGACAACATTTCACTTCAGCGATAGATTTTTATACCTTTAGTTTCATGTATCGTGTTGTAACCTATATATTCTTGTAGAGAAACCATTTCTACACAAATTCATTAAGGGTTTTTCGTCATTTTCTAGACAGTTCTTTTTATTACGTTTTTAGTGGGAAGGGGGGTAAAACTGACATGTTTTCTCCGATCGAAAAGTCGGCCGAAATGGTCGCTTTTGAAGTCCGGTTTAAGCCGCCATTCTAGCGTAAGATTACACACGTGTGGTATCAATGTAAAGGTCAGCCTTTCGTCTATTTGAATATCTAGGTCATTTGCGTAACTTTTCCATTACGTAATAACAGGGAGGCAGAAACCAGACCCCCTATGTGAGGAATTTCTTTGTCCAGACAACGCTGGTCGTAAAAGTTGCATAACAGGTTCACCACGCATTCGCAGTACCATTGTTAACCATAGACACAGAGCACAGCGTGTTGCTTCAAAACCAAACACATTTTACGAATTATTTAACATTTACGTTTAAAAATGATTTTTTTTTACAATAAATATAAAAATTATTCTAATTAATTATTTCTAGTAGATTTACGGCGATGTTGTTATTTTCGATAAACATTGGCAGATTTATGACATCACTAAAATCCCCCCTCCTCCGAGATGAGGCCATAGGCGTGTTTTAAGTCTTGTAATTACTATTACAATTTCTTCATATTAACTTGCTATAGACATAAAATACATTAAAGAGAAAATATGAAATATAAAATCCTCACTTCCAATTGCAGTTTATTTGTTTTTGTTTTGTGAATGTGATATATTTCTGTTATTAATGGATGTGTGTCTTGTGAGACTTAATATTTCAACATGGATTACATTAATTATGATGTTATAAGAACATGTGAGTAGCTACATTTTCCATTTTTAAAACATTGTGTCCCTATTATGTTTACTTTTAGTACTATCACTTAAATCACTTATTTTTTCTAAATCACTATGAATTTATTGAGATTAATAATTTGTGTCCGGAGTGTTTTATGGCCCAATATGGTGACCAATTTCAAAAGTTTGTTATATTAATTTTCGAAAAAAAATGAAGAAAGGATAGCCGATATGAAGAGAAATGAACATTTATTGTTATAATGCTTAAATTCGCACACATTTGTTATAAATATTTTGTTGTTTTTTCGATTGTAATGTGTAAGGTTTGAAAGTTGCATAACCAATTGGAAGGTATAAATTATATCGTTTTTATATACTTTGATCATTTTTACTATAAAGTCAGCATACATAATATATAAATCATAAGAAAGATCGTTTAATTTCCGACATGTTCATAAATAGTTGCACAATAAATAAAGGGTATATAAACAGCCCACACTCAGGGCCTCCATTAAAAATGGTGATTATTTTCAATTCATAACAACTTTATCAAATCTTGATCAATTTTAGTAATTCTTACACTGTTGTAAAGGAAATTGAATACTGTTTATTTTATCTAGAAATACCTATGGGCTATTTTTATAATCTCCGGATACAATTTTCGGGTTGAAAATAGGGTTTAAAAAATCAAAATTGAAAAAAAAAGAATCGTCATACTTTTCTGAATAACAACTTTTTAAATATCAATTGTGTAACTTTAATTCTTTCACAGATTGAAAGATAATTCATTTCTTTGTTAAAAAATGTATTATTTTAGGGGACTATCTCTATTACTTTAAAAGTAACAGGCGTTTTTGTGCACCCACCCGTTTTTTCCCAAAACTTTTTGCTCAAGCCCAAAAACCCTCAGTAATTGCAGGGTATCTCTAGTTTTCCCCTACGGAACCAATGGGTTAAAACCACTTAGTTTTCTTTTGAACAGCTATTTTTTTGACATTTTAATTTTAAAATAATGTTTTCATATTAATATTTTTAAAAAAAAGCAGTGAAATAAATAAACACTGCAAAAGTACAAACATTAGCAACATACAAAAGGACAAAGCTTGATAATAATCCTCCCCCCCCCATCATTTTGTTTTTAATTCACATATATAAAGAGATGATACATTTGAATGCAACAACATGCTCTAATGCTTTAAGCTTATACAACACTCTTTACTGGTGAGCTTAATTTTGCCATCACACTTTTAGAGAATGTTGGCAAGACTATGTATCCTGTGTACACAGACAGTTATGGACCTCATCTACTATCTTCTATAATAAATGTTATTTAAATCAATAATAAAATTGCAAAGTGGTAAGTTATTATTTATTTCTAAGCTGTATGTCAATGTGTGTCAAGTATTTTCCTTTCTTTGATATACTTCTTGGAGCCATAGAGGACAACTCAGAGAACATCTCTGTTAGTGACAGAAAAATTATGTTGAGTAAGACTGAAAGAGGTTTGTAGATTCATCAACGTTAGGACACATAAAATTACAATAAGTATTATTTGAAATTTATTTTAATCTCAATAATTTTTCAATATATTTTAGCAGTATTTGCTCATCAATTTCTGCATTGCCATTTTCTTCTTAACTTTACATTTGATACATTACATACTACGATTAAATTTAATAAATAATGAACTTCTTAATTACGCATGAATAATTTTATGGTTTAATTTGGGAAATTTAAACTGACACTACTTAGAGCAAAAATTGCTTGAATTCCTTTTAGGTAATGGAATTAGAGACAAAAACATCTTGGATAATTAGACTTGTGGTATTTATGCATTGCAAATTTAACAGAAAAACATACATACACTGTATTACAGATGTTCACATTTCTAAAACATAAGTCATATATAGGTTTGGATTTTTTTTAAAGAAGCTAAACCTTTAACAAAAAGTGTTTCAAAAAAAGAACGCAGATGATTAGGCCTACAAAATAGAATTTAAAAAAAAAAAAATTACAAATAGCCAGGCCCAGGCAGGTAGGTATGAAAGTAGTTGTTAAAAATACATTAGTTTCACAGAAAGCATTTAATTGTACATGACTTTAATAAAATTAAGCATTTTTTGAAAGAAATGCCGCGACAATTCCAGCATCCGATTAATACCAACAGTATTTCAAATAAAATTTTTACATTTGACAAAATTGAAATGCTGAAAATGGTCGAGTGAAAGAACTGTTTCATGTACATTTTTTAGGTCTCCTAACAGTTTGAAATTAAAAAATAACCATCACAAGAGGACACGGTATATGATATAAAGCAGATTAAGTTCAACTGTTTTAAGGAACAGATTATCGAAATTGGTAATTACTCACCGTAATTAAGGGGGGAAATTACAAAAATATCATTTCTAGGACACCGCCGACGCCTGTAACGACCTATTTAAAATTATAATTTTCTGAGCATGCGCATATTTGCAAATTTCATCCGTGTTAGGGGCATATGTCGACCCCGTTTTCCATTAGTTCTGTCCTTAGTACAGGTTCTTCCTGGGTGAAGAGGGCACAGCCGGGCTACTGGTGCTCGGGGCCCACGTCACCCAATAGTGCCCACGAATCCCGACGCGTTGGGAATTGTCAAATCAACGAGTAATTTGAATCTTATATTTGACTATTATTTGTTCCTAAATTTTTTTTTTATTTTGTTTAAAACTGATGGTTTCGGTTAGTTATTATTTTGTGGTTATTACTGACAATATAATTCTATGCTAGTGGGAAGGCAACGTATTGAAAACGACAAACTTAAAGCCGAAAAACAACCCAATTAATTTTGATTCTGGGGTCACAATGTGACTTACACGACCTAGTAAACGGAAACGCACTTAAAGATGGGAAAACTAGGCCCCATGTGAGGATTTTTATTTCAACCTAGTCAAAGATAATTTGGCGCCCAAGATTTACAAATGGCGATCTTGACAGCATTTTTGCCTAGTGCCCCAAAAACATAAGGACGGATCTGCTAATACTGCAACAGTTTTTGGGCCGAGATGTCCATGGTGCAGCCCCGTAGCCAAGGGGGGCACTGGGGGGACGTGCCCCCCCCCGCTAGGTGTGGAGTGCCCCCACCCGCTTAAAAAGAAGAAAAAGAGGAAAAAATAAAGAAAAAGTAACTAAAATGAGAAGGTACCCCCTTGCTGGGTATTGGTGCCCCCCTGCTTACTTTGACCTGGCTACGGGCCTGCCGTGGTGAGCAGATCCCCGCATCATAAACAAATGATCGTATTTATTTGTTTACATTACATTTTTTAATTCATGTATGAATTGCATAAATATCTAATAAATAGAAATGTTTCTTTTACAAGTCTTTCATCCACATTTCCCCTCAAACCCAGTAATTAAGAAGACTATACTATGTGATTCATGCCAATATTTAGGCAAACCTGTTGATGTTTCGAAGGCCCCTGCCATTCAAATGCACCCCTACTTTCACAACACTTCTTGTTTGTTTTGTTATTTTTTTTTTAGTTTTTCAAATAAATATGTTTAAGTACCTACAAGTGCAAAAAAAAATAACAATGCAAATGCAAATATTTTTGTCGTTTTAATATTTTAAAATTTTACCAAATGCTTCCATGGGCCGAGAAAACGCTCTGACGGTATTTCGCCCATCCCTGTGCTAATTCGTTAGGTTTTTTTAGGTTTTTTCTGAGTATGGTTATGCTCTTATTGTATGCATTATTTTTAAGTTTGTAGAAAAGTCTCGGAACTGGTGGAGTGAAGCAAAACATGTTGTTTCTATTTTAAGCATCTATATATATTATCTATATATATAATTCTCTTCTTCGCCCAACCTTGCTGGACAACGGCGCTCAGTTTGAGAATCCACTTTACAAGTAAACAAAGTTTTACTTTTATCTTATGAAAGATTTGTAAAAGAAGAATTTTTGTTCAAGAATTGTTATTTGCTAAATGTTTGGAAACCGATAGAAATGGTGAAACGTTATTTACTGAATTAAAAAGATTTTTCAATGTAAAAGCTATATCCTTGACTAATACCTTATATGTTGTAAATGACTTTGCTCCAGCAATGGTAGGAAGATACAAAGGGTTACTGACATATTACAACAGTACATTTTGTCATTCATTGACATCATTTTGTCGCAAACAATCTCAGTATGTATCACTATTTTATGGCATTAAAGCAGTTAATAAAATTAAAGGAATGCCTTAAATGAGAGATTAGTTACTCAACTATGTTTGGAAAATGACGAAGATTAAAATCGTGTACTACTTCACACAGAAGTACTTTGGTTATCTAAAGATGCATGTTTAAATCGATGTTATGCTCTCTTCGACCCAGTGTTGGAATTCCTGGAAAGCAAAGACAATGATTTGCAACACAATTTAATTAATTAAAAAATGACACATATAAGACTGGTTTATTTGATAAATGAGGCATGAGTTCTGCCGGTCATAGTCTTATTTATAGCAAATGCTATATAATGGTACTGTGTTTATTGAATATAGTTTGCATAATCATTGCAAAATAGAGATGAAGATTTGCTTGCTTGCTGTCAACAATTAATAGCTCTTCATGCAGACCTGAACCAAAGATTTGAAGATATTCTTAACTTGGAGATTCCAGACTGGGTGTTGAACTCTTTCGCTGCACTAATACAGGAGCAGCTTATTGAAATATCCACAAATGAGAAAATTAAACCAATGTTTGAACAAGGACAGGTTTGCGGAGCCGCCAAATTTTTATCCGGCTCCGGCTCCCACAAATTTGACGGCTCCGGCTCCCTATTTAGATAGTATCACACGATACACAAATTTTTGTAATTGCACCACGCAAACATGCCGCTGATAAAAAGTTATGCAAATTTTGCCGCGTTCACCCCATAGTCAGGAACTTGAAAAATATACGCATGTCGGTTTTACTAAAAACAAACCATTTCAGTGCATCCAGAATCATATCATTATTTTCGACCGAGGTTTCACTAGTCGCCATTTTCATAAGTAATAAAAAGTTATTTCAATGATCAAATTAGCAAAAATATTAAAATGATACATTATTTAAAATATTTTAAAGATTTCAGTATTTATATTTATTTTTTATAAATTCGAAGTGACTATTCGGACCTGGGTATCAATAAACTCCGATTTTTATTTGGACCCCGTCCCAATAAAGTCTGATTGTTATTCGGGCCGTGACAAATATGCACTTAGCTTGTTTGAATTGTATGATTTAATCGTTACTCAGTGTCTAGGGTTCCACTAAGCGGACTCTGCATTATTATTTTTTCGGGTTCCGACTAATAAAGTTTAAATATAGCTAAGCTAAGTGCATATTTGCCACGGGTCCGAATAACAATCGGATTTTATTGGGACCAGGTCCGTATAGCCACAGCCTTATAAATTTATCTACTCTATTTCAGCTATTCTGTTTATAATAAAATTGTTAAATACAGAAAGCGACCATTTTGCTTTTAGTCTATTACAAATTCGCGGTCAAATAATGATACGAAATGACGCTTTTGTCGTCGTCGTAGTAAAAATGTATTTTAAATGATTGATACAATTATTCTATGAAATAAAACTGTTTTAACTTTATATATAACAAAATAACATGCCATTAAAAAAAATTCGGAGGGTAAACAAGATTTAAAACGAACACAAAACGATTCCCCATTAAAGATTTCTTGTGGTGATATGCGTTTTTTTTTTGCACGCTATCATTTAAACGCTGTTACTGTTGTGGCATTCGTAAAAATGACAACATTTCAAACAATCAAACAAATTTGGAATTTTAAAGCTAAAAAAAAATAATTCTGCTGTAAAAAAAAACATTTGGGAGCCGTGGAGCCGCCAGATTTTTTCGGCACCGGCTCCAGCAAAAAGTAGCGGCTCCCTGCTCCTCGGCTCCGAAAGCCTGAACAAGGATACCACACATTCTTGTTGACTGCTTTTCCTTCTTCCTATTTGGTAGAACGTAGATTCAGTGTCGTTAAAAACCTCATCACACAAAAAAGAAACACACCATAAATTAGTGCTCGTGGTTACTACTTACAAAAATTGAGCTGGACATCAATACACACATAACATATCATCAAGCTCTCCAAGTCATTTAATTTTTGTTTTATTTTATTTTATTTTAAACAAAAATTATAATTTCAATAAATACTTCTTCAACAAAATGTTTTTTTTAATATGTAATTTTTATACTATGCATTTTATGTAGCTTTTTAACTTAGGGTCCGTGGGCAAGTTTTGACAATAAAAAGGGGTCCATGGGTCAAAAAAAAGTTTGGGAACCACTGGTCTAAACGGAATGTGCCCAGATCTTACCCATCCACATCTGAGTGCTAATAGGTTAGCTGCAAGAAATATTTTATGCCTTATGCCTACTAGAACGGTGTGTTGGTCAGTGTCATACTATTGTTCAGTACTGTAAATGGAATGTGTCCCGATCTGACCCATATAACCATGTCAGATACGGAGACAACAAGTGATGTTTTATTTCAGCTATTATTGTTGTGTGTGAAAAAAACCCTCTCAAATTTAGACGTTTTTTTCCATTACAAATATTACATCAAAGTCTGGTTATATGTTAGGCGTTTGATATAGTTTAAAGGTATGGATCCACCAAGACGAAATTCCGGTATCTAAGGGCATTGCGAATTCCGTCTCCGTTTCGCTGCAATGATATTCTAATGAGAACATGTACACCGGTCAGGAATTCCGCTGCGGAACAGCGACAGTTTTCAGTTTCGCTGCTTGCAGAGTTTTTTCCGGAGAGCTACGTTTTCCGTCATGATAAACAAACAAAATGGCTGCTTAGAAACGTCGATTCGAATCGAAAAAATGATTCACATTAGTGTATATTTATTAAAAACAACAACAATAAAGTGAACTTTGACAGAAAAACATGAATTACTATAAGTTTTGGCCGGCAACAGTCTTTGTATATGAATTTCTGAAAGGAAAATATACATTGTCTATCTACATATTCTACAAATGAAATTTCTTCGATCGAAGCGCTGTCTGAAAACATAAATGCTATTAAATAAATCTTTGGCTGATCATGAAAACGAAAAAAAAAAATGAATGGCTACCGATCGAATAAAAAGTTAAAAAAAAACAAAACAAAAAAAAACAACAGTTTTCCATTTCCAGCTAGACAATTTATTTGTAATAAGAACAAAAAGGCACACGGGATGCAGTATTTTCTGCTTTTCAAAGTATCGTTATTTTTTCACTAGCAGGAAAAAGTGCGAAGTAATCATTAAAAAATCTTGTTTCCGGTGAGTTGTTTGGCGCTCACCGTTTCGTCCCGGTGGATCTACAAGAGTTTCGCTAAGTTGAAACTTCCGCGCGGAAGGTTCCGCGCGAAAGTATTTCGTGTTGGTGGATCCAGAACTTAACTGTTCTCCTTTAATTTGCTCAATATTGAGTATGTTGCCAATTTAGCCTTTTTATATTTGGAGCAGCGGTATGAAAATCGAGGAAAAATAAAAAGAGAAACAAAGTACTTTCAAGAATTCTCGCAGTGAAATACAGCTCAAACGGGTAAAAAATGCTGCTCAAATATTGAATTTTCTAAAGAAATATCAGGCTAAATTGGAGATATAGATTAATATTACTTAATAAAAAAATAATTTATAAGATTTGCAGCCTGACCTATGACCTTATAATGACATATTATTGAAGTTGTCATTAATAAAACATAATTACTAAGTAAAAATACTTTTTGGAATTTTTTTCAGCACTTGAAAAAAAATCTAGCATGTTCTAGCATTTTTTCTTCTAAAATCTGGCATTTAACACAGATTTACATTTGGCAACACTGAGCACATGTAGATATTAGCAACAACCAATCAAATTATTTATTGATCACAAAACCACTTCCAGCAGTGTTGTCACTCCTTGGGTTTTTTCACAAGATCTTGGGTTTTTGGACTCTTAACTTGGGAAATGGGGTTTTCGGCTGTAAATCTTGGGTTTTTTTTGTTTTGTTTTTTTCTCTATTGTACAAGTGTCCCCCCCCCCCCCATCTGGGTCATTTTTGGTGGGAAAAGGGGGGGAAAACTGAACGTAGGGCATAGAAACATCCCGACAGGTAAATTGACACCAATAGTTGTGAGGCGACAGGCGAGGGTAGAGAAAAAGTGTTGCGGAATGTACTTGGGGACTCACGGGGTTTGAGTTTTCCCGAAAGTATCGCATGTCCAGTGTTTAGTCTCTTCTCAATAACACAAAAGTGTCACATAAAGCTGTCCCAGACCGGGTTGGAGGTTAGTTGGGCTTGTTGTAATTATCTTTTACAAATCACTCATGCCCAGAATGGGGTTAAACAGTTTTTATATCAGCTGTACGATTTTTTTGAGTTAAGAAAACTTGGACTTTAGCTGTAGATAGTTGAACCATAATATACAAACACATTAAATCAGTGGTCAAATCATCAATACATAATTTATGTTATAAAGTAACAAAAAAGACTGTAAAACTGTCTTTTTTCATAATGCGAGCCCCCTCCCCCCAGCATTTTTTGCTGGCTGTGCCACTGCATTAAATTAACCAAAAATTTTTTTTATAATTCCCAAATATTTTTTAATTAGTTTCAAAAACCAAAAAAAAAAAGTATTTTTTGGATAAAAAACAACAACACACAATTCAATTACATTATATTATATACTACTGCTTTATGTTACCTTTTTTTTATGAACAATGGGGAAAAATTACCTTGGGTTTTCTTGGGTTTTTTAAGGATCCAAACTTGGGTTTTTCATATTTTTAGGGTGGCAACACTGACTTCCAGTCTTCCACTCAGTGTGATCAGAGCTGAATAATATGACTTGATACTCTTATATATCTATGCTTTTAATCACTGTCTTGTGTACAAGGCTTATACAAATCTTATATTTATGTAAAAACATGAAAAAATAAAAAGATACACGCATTGGCGACAAGAAAATGACGACAAGAAAACGGGATATTGCTTCATCAGTTAGTCACTATAATAATAATGCTAATTAGTTAATTTGTTTGTGCTTAATATTGTTGCTGTAAAGCAGTGCTGTTGTGATATGCAATAAACATCTAGATGATGACACAATGCCGTTGGCAAAAAGAGAGCCTAACGTTTATGATTGTTGCCGTCAATGGTTCATTTAAGTTGCCTGTTGGCTATGCTTTAATCGATGGATTAGGTGGCATTAAGAGAATGAAACAGAATGTCCCACAATGAAACAGAATGTACCACAATGTCCCACAATGTACTATACAATGTAACAGAATATCCCACGATTTCAACAACGTTTCACAATGTATCACAATGTCCCACAATGTCTCACAATGTACCACATAATCCACAATGTACTACAATGTAACACAATATCCCCACGATTTCAACAACGTTTCACGTACATAAATATTGATAGGTGCAATGCGAAGACATACATAGCTGGTTTACGTGAATCGCCAAATGGCAGGCTCATGTTTGATTCTTGTCGTAAAACAGGTTTTATTGGCTTTTTAAATGTGCATTCAGGTCCACCGCCAGAAATTTCGGGCCCCTGGGCAGTGCTGTCACGCCCGCCCCCCCCCCCCATCATGCTGATAATAATATTTTCAAAAGTTGATTGGCCAGCTCTGTCTGGGCCCCTAATAACTCGCCGGGCCCCTGGGCATTTCCCCCCATGCCCCTCTCTCAGCGGGTCTTTGTGTATCGATAGTTTGTTGCTATCGTTTTACTGATTGCTTCAAAACGCTTCGAAAGGCAATATTGACAAGATTGTTTTTAGTCTAGTTTACGCTGCTTAGTGCTAGCCATTTTTCATTGTTTGATCAAATGCTTTGCAATAAACATCAAAGTATAAATACAAATATTATGTATTATGTAAAAATACATTTTTTACCCTGGCTTAATTTCGATATAGCGTATAATATAAGCTTTATAGGCCTCTATCAGCTGATCGTATACATAGCTTTACATAGACTACAGCGCTTTGTAATTGACACATTAGAATAACTAGTCCACTAGAAATTAACTAGGGCCTTAGCAGGCTTTAGAAAAAAAGTGATGACAAAATGATGACTCATTGGAGTCGTTTCTAGAATGAGAAAACTGGTATCGTAATGAAAGCTGGTGGAATGTTTTGAGTCGAACATGGCGGCGATAGGCTACGCCATAGGGCTACGCACACTGGATTCAGCCGCTTGGTACCATCTGATAGCAGACGCCGTCTCCATGTATTCAACCTTCTTGGTGTTTACCATACCGGGCATACGTTTATCAACCAGAAATGGTTTGGTCTGAACCGTGAAATATCTCAATGAAACTTTGCAGGTAAACTGATAAATGTTTTTTTTTTTGCAATGCTTAAGAAATATGGAATATTTTGGTTGTGGTCACATATACTTTTAGAACATATTTTTTTATATCTTTTTCCAAGCAAATTTTTTTTTTTGGAAACAACTAACGAAAAAACTTGTAAAATTAAAAACTTGCACAAAATAAATTTTCAAAGTATACTACCCTCAAAATTTTTTCCAGAAAAAACAATCACAGGCGTCACAGCATGTTAGTAAATTTTAAAAAAAAGTTAAATGTCGGATTTCCAGATACCTAATTTAAATCACTCTGCTAGCTTTCCTAACTATAATTTAATGTTCAATGTGGCCATCAGGGGTGAAAAGGTTGTGCACCCATCTTCGATCCTTCTAACCATGGGTCTCATGGGAAACTAAGGAAGGTAACTAGACTGTCTAGACACAAAAGATGTTAGAATAGCACTGAATTACAGCACTGTGTTGTTTCATTTTGTAAAATGAACAGTAAATCATCAGCAGCATTCAGCATGGAGATCAGTCTTAGGATACAACATGTCACTCAGGAAAATGATTTTACCAAATACCATTAGATGTACAGGTAAGAAAACTGGTGGCCCGACTTTTCGACCCCACCAACTGATATAAATAATATTTTAATTATTATTTCTTTCTTTTAAATATGTTTATTAACTTAGTTCAACATGTGTATAATTGTTTAAATATCTATATTGTATTGTTTAAACATGTGACATGTGTACTTTTCCTGGTGTCAGTGTCGGCATTTGTACTTTGTCCGGTGTCGGTGCAAAAACTTGACCCCAAACGTAAGAGAAAAAAATCTATAACTTAAATTAAATAATCCAGAACAACGTCAGACAGTTATTAGCCAATATTTAAAGTGTTCATCAAGTACTTCTTTTCTTTTTAAATAAATACTTGGTAACTCTGTTAATCAACAAATGTATTATTTTCCAAAGCGAGATTATCTACAGTACAACGACAGAATTGTGATTGAAAGCAGATAGGAAGGCTACTGGCTATGTTCACTCTGTTATTCACTCAATCATTGTAAATCATAAGAAATGTTTAGTTTGCATCTCTCTATCAATATCCATGTTGGAGAAAGATTACACACAAACCTATTCAAGTCTTTTAGAACCTCAACGAATGACCTGTTTCAAATGTTCCTACAATCAAAGTTAACTTACAACTAACACTCTCCACAGCTTAATTTCTCTCAGCCAGACTGAAACATTCCCAATACAATACAAACATTTTCACTACATATTTCAGGTTTAATTCGGGTCTAAAATAACGATTCCTTCCTCTATTAACTGTTAAGTATGTAGTGTCTTTCTTCATAGTCTCTCTCTTTTCTAAAAAAATAGGTCTGGAACAATCATCTTTTATCATTGTCTGTAGCCCTTGTCGTGATTTTATTTCAGCATTCTGCATTCTCTGAATGGTCACTTATAAACTTCCTAGCTTCATTGCTCTAGTGTTGTTGGATATGTCTGTACTTTGCAGTGACTTGCTGACTTAGGCAATCGTTAATAATAATCTTGACCAATATTTGAGCATAAGCCTACACATAAATGAGAACTTATTAAAAGTAGCGAATTGGCCGCTTCAGGTTTACTATAAAAATAACATCCCGCATACTGTGGCATATCTTGAAGTAGACCATACACTTTTATTACTTCAATGTATTCACTGCAGATACTCTTGATGTCAATATATAGTGTTTTTCGAAACCATTCAATGTTACATGTACAACTGATAAATTTTTTTTTCATCGTAATGGACATGCTGCAAAATCGCAGATCAGGGATGTAAATTTATAACTACTGAAGAACCACAATAGGTTCTTAAATTTGATTGAAGGGCTGGACCAAGAGCAGATCACTGGGGTGTTTATAATACTTTATGTGAGCTAACATAAATGTAAATGTTATCAATGTAAATGAACGAAGGGGAGTGTACTGCGGGTCAAATCAAAACGTTTAACGGGACGTAGATTGCCCTTGTATTGTTTAGAAGCTAAACATTGTTTTCAAGATTACTATTTCGGAGACCCATATAGCTCGGCGCCCTGTACGTTACAAATGAGACCAAAAATAAACTATTTCACATTAGGCCCATACAATGTATGCGGCAACATAATTATACCTTCTTTAATTTTTTTTTATATTCATCTATAAAATTAGGTATATTCATGGTGGGGTCGGAAAATAAATTGCAGACAAACTTGCTTTTAAAGAGCAGCATAGTAAGATACAAAGGCAAATTTTATTTTGTCCAAACAAAATAAAAGCTACCGGCATTCATAAAAGTAGTGTGTGTGTGTGTTAGGGCAATGGTCCCCAATCTTTTTCTCACCGCGGACCGTTAGACGTTTGATAATTTCACCGCGGCCCGAGAGAGGTAGGCGTCGCACTATCCTGAGATAAATACTTAACAATAAATAAAAAGGAATTAATTTAATGTTTCTTGGGCGGCCCAGTGCCGGGGCTGGGGACCACTGTGTTAGGTGCCTAGGCGGCCAGTTTGTTTATACTTTTGAGCGGCAACTTCCAGATAATGAATAGGAAAGATAGGAAAACGCTGCAAATGTACCAGTATATCAACTTGTATCAAACTTTATAGTTGCATAATATGTGCACGAATATTACCAGTCGATTTGATTATACACTGTAGGATGTTGGTATACTGTCAATATTTCTTTTACGCTGTAAACAACTGATTGAGAAAAGGCAATAGTACCAGTTCGGTACTGAAAAAAAAATATGATCAATCTCGAAACTATAGCAGTTTTACTTTAGTAGCATTTAAAAGTGAAATGATCGAATTATATATATTCAGTCAATCTAAAATACAGCTTAAAACACTTCACGCTATAGGCTAGCAGAATTATTTTAAAATTCTCGCAATAAAAATGGGATGTGGTTGGTGATAAATAAGTTGTGCAAGTGCGTCCAAAAAGTTATTATGCTGACCCTGCCCAAATGTGTATATTTTCTTTATTTTTCACCAAGTACTGCATTCAATAAATGCTTATGAAACATTTTTTCCTCTTTTGATTATAAGTATACATTGATTATATAATAATCAGTAACAAAAGTACATATGTACTAAACGAATATACTTCACTATAGCGCAATATATTTATCCAGAAAAAGTACATATTGTTTAATAAAAGTATACAATTAATTTTAAAAAAATATCGATAGCAAATAAAAGTGTAAATATACAATTAGACGTGCAACTTTATATATATATATATATATATAAATATATATATATATATATATTATGAGATATATACAGGGAAAAAATACACAGTGATCTTATGGTAAACGCAGTGGCCCCTAATAGATAGTCATATTGGTATAATCACTTCAATTTAATGTACTTTAATTATATATCAGTAAGTATTCTATTCTTATATCTATAAATAATATAATTTATATACAACTTAAATATATATTCATACAATTTTTCCTAACATCTAAATGACAATAGATATTCCTACCATTTCAATTACAAAATAGATATTCCTAAAATCAAAATGATAACAATAAATATTCCTAACATCTAATTGACAACAATATATATTTCTAACATCTCAATTATATCACTATATATTCCTATCATCCCAATTACATAAATATGAAGCGTTTTAAGCCAGACTAGCCGAACCCACCTATTGGGTCAGGCTAGTATGTCTTAAAATGCTTCTTGCATATATATAAATATATTTATATATATATTTATATATATATATATATATATATATGTATATGTATATATATATATGTATATATATGTATATATATATAAATATATGATGCATTTGGACACTGTGCTAAACACAAACCCCATTATTATGCTGTAGCTACAGAAAAATTTAATCTTCTACTTATTTTTCTATATGAATGTGGGTTCAAATACTTTGTCAAGGATATATTTTTTTAAATACTGGTCTAATTCAAAAACATACCTTTTTCCATGACATTTCTTAGTCTAGATTCAAGCTCTGAAGCCTTGGCGTCAATCTGTAGCTGCTCATGTTCTAAAGAATCCAACTCACTTTTCACGTACTGATTAGTGTCTTGAAGATTCTGTTCAAAAAATGCAAACAATAAATGACATTTATCATATATATTATATAAAACAGTTATGACATAAAATACAAAGCTTTAGTGGACCTGTGAATTTCAGAATATTTGTTTTGTAAAAGAATATCACTATCATGCTTACACTCTAAGATAATATTAAACCTAATAAAGTACAGAGTTAGCTAAGAAAAAAAATTTGCTTTTAGCCCTTTAATTTTTGCAAAATGTAACATTAAAATGGGAGAATATTTAAAAACAAAAACAAAAAAAAGAAAACAGTGAAGATTCAAATTAATTTTAGCATTAAAAAATATTGTTTCAAGGCTTATTATATAGTTAGTTGTGAGATTAATTATATTTGTGTGTGTAAAGTCACTGTAAGGATGAGATGAAATCTCTTAAATCCTATAAACCACTAATGGAACAGTTTTTGCAGTGCCCCTCTTTCATCCATACCAGCACTGATTGTGCAATGGCCATGGAGGCACCATCGGAGACATAGCAGGAGCTTTAGCCATGCTCTGAAATATCCATTGACCCTCAGCGAAGATCGAACCAGTGACCCTCAGCTTGAAAGTCAAGCACTTTACTACACGACCATCCATCCACCTAAAATATATCGCCCACTTAAATGGGACAATTGTTATTTTTTGTAGTACCCTTTGTCCATCCTCACCACAGTCGGGAGTGTAATGGCCATGGATGCACCACGGGAGACATGAAGGGAACTTGAGCCAAGACATGAAAAATTTCCTTGGACCTCACCAGTGATCAAACCAAGTACCTTCAGGTCAACAGTCGAGCGCTTTACCACACGACCATCCCTCCCCTCAAAAAAAATATTTGTAGCTGTTTATTTATATTTTGAACAGGGTTTGATTTCAACAGTTCTTTTTTGTCACACAGACAAAAAAATCTAAAGTGTTTAAAATTAATTTCTAAAGGTTGATCAGGGTTATTGTTTTTTTGTTTGCTTTTTTGATGATGTACTAATTACATTATTTTTTATGATGCTCTAACTCAGTGGTTCCCTAACTTTTTTGACCCATGGACCCCTTTTTTTGTCAAAACTTGCCCACGGACCCCCCCAAGTTAAAAAGCTACATAAAATGCGTAGTATAAAAATTACATATTAAAAAAAATCATTTTGTTGAAGTATTTATCAAAATTATAATTTTTTTTTAAATGAAATAAAAAAAAATTAAATGATTTGGATGAGCTTGATGAGATGTTATGTGTGTATTGATGTCCGGCTCAAATTTTGTAAGTAGCAGCCGCTAATCCCCATGAGCACTAATTTCTGGCTGGTTTCTTTTTTGTGTGATGAGGTCCATAGCGGCACTGAATCCACGTTCTACCAAAACCAATCAACAACTTTTGTACAATAACCCATAATGCAGGATAAAAAATTGGGATCTGTTTTTGTAACCAGAATTTGTGGTATCATTGTTCAAACATTGGTTTGAGTTCCTCATTTGTGGATATTTCAATAAGCTGCTCCTGTAAGAGTGCAGCGAAAGAGTTCAACACTCAGTCTGGAATATCCAAGTTAAGAATATCTTCAAATCTTTGGTTCAGGTCTGCATGAAGAGCTATAAATTGTTGACAGCAAGCAGGTAAATCTTCATCTCTATTTTGCAATGATTCAATAAACACAGTACCATTATATAGAATTTGCTATAAATAAGTCTATGACCCGCAGAACTCACGACTCGCCCCTGTTTGTCAAATAAATCAGTCATTTTTGTCATTTTTTTAATTAATTAAATTGTGTTGCAAAACTTTGTCTTTGCTTTCCAGGAATTCCAACACTGGGTCAAAGAGCGCACAAAATCGATTTAAATATGCACCTTTAGATAAAAAACAACTTCTGTGTGAAGTAGTAAATGATCATAGTCTTCGTCATTTTCCAAACAAAGTTGAGCAAATAATCTCTCATTTAAGGCATTCCTTTTAATTTAACTAACTTCTTTAGTGACATAATCTAGTGATCCATGCAAACATTCACTAAGATTTTTAGCGACCAAATGATGTGGATGAATGACACAATGTACTGAAAATACATTTGGTAGAGCTTGTTTTAAAATGCCAGTAAGCCTCTGTATCTTCCTACCATTGCCGAAGCAAAGTCAGTAGTAATAGAAATGGTATTAGTCAAGGGTATAGCTTTTACATCTAAAAATCTTTTTAATTCAGTAAATAACGTTTCACCATTTGTATCAGATTCCAAACATTTAGCAAATAACAATTCTTAAAAAAAAAAATTCTTCTTTTATAAATCTTAAATAAGCTAAAAATAAAAAATTGGTTTACTGGTAAAGTGGATTCTCAAACTGTTAAGAAAATTCAGACGTTTTTAAGTACTCAAATAAAGAATTTTCTACGAACTGAGCCATTTCATCAATCCTTCATTGTACTGGATTATTACATAGTGGAATTCTTTATAATGTCTAAAGCCTGTTTGTGCAACTAGGTGTGTGTTACCTCACTTACAGCTGATACAATTTTTTTTATATTAAACCTTACGCGAACCCACTGAAGTTGTTCAGGGACCCCCAAATGAATTTTTATCTCCCACGGACCCCTTGAATGATACCGGGGACCCCTGATGTCCATAGGGACCACTTTGGGAACCACTGCTTTTAACTAATCTATTTTGATGAAGTAATAACTAATTTTGACTTAAGAGCTCCTATTTTGTTTGAATTAATCAAAATTTTAAATCAATTTTACTAGTCAATGAAAAATTAATTTTGAAAAATGATATCTTTACTGATTTTTTTATAAAAAAATATTTTTTTTTTTTGTTATAATTATAGTCTGCTGTAAATAAAATAAAGCTGATAAAAGAAAAATAAACAGACTAGGAAAAAGTATTGTTCTGTCACCAACAGACTTGAAAATGCTCATAATTTCATTCAAATTATGAAAATGTAAATTGTTTTTGTCTACTTCAGACAAACTTGATACATGCAGACAGCTTATCACTGACTAACCAGATCAAAGTTTCAAAAAAGTATATGCTTGACAAAAGTCAGTATCAAGAAGTAAAGCTATGTAAAACAGTTTTTTTTATGTAAATATGTGTGATATAAAAATTGTTTCATAATTAATGGATAAAGTTAAAATAGTATGTTAAAGTATAGCAGCTTGAACATATTAGCATAAAGAGAGATCAGATGATTAATAAAGAGAATATTACCAAAAGATTTTTTTTGGGAATCGGTCAAGAAACAATTTTAAATATGAAATAAGTCTAACTTGACTGTTACAATAATACATATTCTGACAATATGCATTTCGTTAGTTATCCCCTGGATTCAAAGAATGTTTTATTTATTTAATCTACAAGATATTAAAAGCATAATGAAATACTAATAATCTTCTAGAATAATGGTATATAAAATTTTCTAACTTGAAATATTGTTATTTTCATGATCATGATATTTAATTGTGTAATATACAGTTAATTAAAAAATAGTTTAAGTTTTACAAGCTAAAGCTGATTATACAACACTATGTCTATAATAAATTATTTTAATTCACTGTTTATAATTTAAACGGATGAGTAAATCAATTTATCTGAAAACATATGAAATGAATGTTTGATAAATTAAAAAAGTCTAGTATTAAAGATTGAACTGTGGGCAAAATCACTTGGCGGACACAATGGTAAATTCTAATGTATTGGTTTTAAAGAAAAAAAAAGGAAGCACACAAAATAAAAGTATAAGCATTCAAAAGAAGTGCAAGTTACCAATTCTAATTCTTTTTGCTGTGAAAAAAATCATTATATAAAATTTGAATTTTTCTTTTAAAATGCATCATACATTTTTTTAAATGGTAAGAAAACTGAAAAAATTATACAAATTAAAATAATTACTATATTTTAGAATAATTATTCTTTGATAAAGATATTTAGAATGAAATTATTATTTTTTGGTGATACAGGCTTATTCAGCAATCATACTTTAAAATGCAGTATTTTTGCTTGAAGGTAATTTTTATGTTATAATCTTAAGCTGAAAAAGTTTAAAGAATTTACAGGCATACTAGAACAACGGCATGATGGGCAGTCACCACTGTAAATTACCTCTATAGATTTTGAGAGAGTGTGGACAGAGAGATTATATGGAAGCTGTATTATACCCTAATCAATATGAAAGTTCTATCTCTTGATGCCACTATTAATATTTTTTATTTATTGAAAAAGAAATTCAAATATTAAACCAGCTGAAAGAAATTTACAACTTCATGTTGCAATTTATTTACTAATTCACATTATTAATCAAGCACTGCTTAGTACTTTCTGCTAATACCATTATGAAAATGGAAGTCTGTGGAAGAGATGAAAACAGTTTCTGTTATTTGTTACAGAAAAATGTCCTGGACTATTTGGAGCATAAAGTGAGAACTGAAACAGATTAGGTTCCAATTCTGAGGTATATGTACACACAGTGATGTTACTTGATGGGAAAGGGGTGGTCACAAACATTTTACATTTCTCTCTGTATATAATGAAGAGAACAAGAAATGAAATAAATTTTTGACATGCATTAGAAATTAAAGCAGAATTTCTACATTCTAGAAGGAAGCATGGACCAAATATGGTAACGATGAAATTTTTTTTTCTATTGAAGACAACAATTTTAGGCCTCTTTTAAATAAAATTTAATACAAAATTTATTTTCTTTTTAATTTGATGGGAAACAAAGGTAACAGCACATTTTATTAAACTGAATTTTATGAGAATAAACAGTTTAAATTTAGGTTGATATTATTAATCAGATCTCTAAATAAGACAAGTTGAAAAATTATTTTCTGAATTGTATTCTAAACTGTTTTTAAAATCAACTCAAATAAAAATTTTAAATGTCTTTCTGTGTTAATCATTATTATGTATTTAAATATTGTTAGATTTTTTTAGAATGAATCATCAGTTTCTATTATTTCTTATGGAAAAATCTGCTTTACTTTGTATTATCGGCATTTCAATACAGTACAGAACCAATTGTGCTCTTAATCCAAGATTTGACAATTGTTTATTTTATAAAGTCATGAACTACTGAAAAATAACAGTACATTGACATTACATGAAAAAAAAAATAAGAAGATGAGTAGATCAAATGAACAAGTTTTTTTCTTCTGTGTTAGAGACTAAATGAGAATGATATGCAACACTTTTTTTATGTCTATCATGTATGAATCAGGAAGTGAGTTTCTTTATGTTGGATATTGATAGGGTTGTCAAAATTTTGTACTCATTCATGCAAGCTGAATGTAGTTTGCAATTAATAATAATTACCATGTGTTATGGGCATGCAAAAAAAGCTGATCTTAATATACAAATATCATAGAATAATTTTATACACAACCAACAAAAGTGACTAGTCCATCAATTAGATTTGAATGAAACAAATGTTCAATATTGCAATGTCAAACAACTGATACAAAAGTAATAAGAAAGTTAGATATTTGAATAACATAAAAATAACTGCAACAGAACTGATGTTTCATTTTTTTATAATCCTGCTTACCTCATCAGTAAAATGTAAATCCAATGTATCATCTTCATCATCACTGGATTGACCCTTATCTAAAGATAACCAAACAGACATTAAAAGCATCTTTCTGTTGTCTAATTTGCAAATACATTAAATACAAATGTATTTAATTCAAATTAACTATGATAAAAGGGTATTGATAAATAAATTCCTACACGAAGCATTAATAAATGTATGGATATTTTTTAGCACTGAACATGCAACCCTTCGAGGTAAATAATAAGGATACATAAAACATAGTGAACTGTAACCCAAACAGATTTTAGCAACCCATTTGAATACAGTAATTTTTATGTTATCTACAGGACTGCACCACACATACACAATAACAATATGACTGGCAGAGCCTTTAGACACTATTTGGTAGGGATGTGACAAAGTTTGAATTTGAATCCGACGACATTCGAACTTGACGTTTTTTTAGCAAATTCGAATCCGACGGATTTTTTTTTAAAAATTCGATCGGATTCGAATTTGAAAAATGCAGTTGCTGGAGTTCGTCCAGACGGACGCCATATTATTTTTTTTCGGGGTCCGTCTATAGATGTGCACATGCGAGCCAATTGAGATTAAGAGTAAAGATGTCCGCATGCACGGCAATTATTCTTTATTACTTTTTTCGGGTCTGTCCAAGCCTAATAAAGTCGGAGGAAAACAATATCATTCAAACTACAAAAGTTAACGAATAAAACAAAAAATTATGCGCTAAATTAGTATATATTGCACCCCCCTTTTCCAGAAACCATATAAAATACACGTTTTTTTTTTCTTATACTTATATTAATTACCAACGAAGTCTTGAGGGAAAAAGACAGTGACAAATTCCTTATTTCTTTTGTGACATTTTTTAAACAAATAAACACTGTATAGTTTTTTTTCACTATTAATAAAGATTTTAAAGAATTATACGTGTTTTTTTTTATTTCTTTATAAAACTTTTCAAAAGTTGATGACATCATTTGCTGTTAATAATCGGAGAAGTATGTTTCTATTGTAAACAGAATGAATGAGAACTCTAATTAAAGTTATTATCTGTGCGTCATTGGAAAAAAATTAACTAATACAATTATAGGATTTTCGTGGGAAATGCAGTCTGCTATTTATATTCATTTTCTTCCTATGAGTTGTGATAAAATAAGGTAGTAAATTACATTAAAAGATTTATGATGCTGTTGAAAGTCGGCGATCGTTTAAAGAGTTGGAAGTTAATCTCGATTGTCGCGCATGCGCACATCTATAGATGGACCCCGATAAAAAATAATACGAAGTCCTTCTAGACGGAACTCTAGCCACTGCGTTTGAAAAATTACCGTTTTCAGATCAAACACGGCCGTAGAAATCGTAACTAAAATTAAAAAACCTAGAGACTTTTGAAAACCCTTATTAAAGTAAACAGATAAAACTAAATTCCTGGACCCTTACTCAGCTGTCCATAGATTAGACGTCGTATTTGGTCATTAACGTCAAATCCGCATCCGCATTCAAATCCGACGGATTTATATTTGCCAAATCCGAATCCGACGGATGCGGATTTTCATCAGCTCCATCACATCCCTACTATTTGGGCCTTGCAACCTGAGCATATAACATGGACCCGTTTAAGAAGATTACAAATTTGAACCTTAACTTTGTGCCCACAACCCTAACCGGGTATGAGCCTCTGGATTCTAGTCTCAATTCAAAAAGTGTTAATATTAAATATTTCAACTATATATGTGAGAAGGATAAGGCTGATAAAGAAGTTTCCTTACCATCTAGTTCTGTTTCTTTAACAACTACAGCTGGTAAATCAGACAACTTGGGGGTAGTTAAAGTCAACTTTTTCAATGAGGGTTCCAATATTTTTTTTCCAGGACTTGGCAGATCTATACAAAATGTCAAGATTGACAGTATTTAAAAAAACATATGTAAATTATAAATATTTTCAACAATAATAACAGGTTTAACAGTATTTTAAACATGTAATTTTATAAGTATATAAATTATAAATGTCCTCAACCATAAGTTCATTATAATTAATCTACAATGAGAATCACAGCCCCCTTTAATATTCTTTGAAGCTACATTTTTGCACACAATATTTAAAAAATAAATAAAAGTTCTTCATGAAATGTCTGCCCAAGTAAAACATCTCATGAAGTTCAGGGTCCTGGTTAATTTCTCCATACACAAAAATAACCTAATGAGCATAAGAGATGTAAATTTATTAATGTGGTCCAATGTCCTAGTTTTAATGAATTACTGCAGTGGTAAGTGAATTTGCAAGGAGCTAAACAAAATTAGTACAAGACAAATAAAAATAAAAATATGAGCACAAAAAAGTTATTACTATTTTAATTAAGTTATAAGTATGTTTATACAATATTTGAATCATCTCAAATTATTCTGAAATATTTCTGAATGTTACTAATAATAGAAACAAGCAATCTAAGCCTGTTCCATTCTGGACACAGGACGTGTTAGAGCATTTTCGTATTATGTATCAGTACTAGGGTGATTCAAAAAAATGAAGTTTTGAATTTTTCATGGGGCACCATCTAAAAATGTTCCAATATATGAAAAAATAAATCAGTAAAATTTTTATTGATTTTGACACATGTTTAATGGTTGCTACCACATTGTGAATTTTACACATTTCAATTATGTTACTCCTTGTTGGTAATAACTTGACTGACAGACTGACTATGCCCAAAACATATTATTGATTGTGTGAAATGATGAAGATACAATGTCACTCTTATTTATTTCAGTTAATTTTAATCTTTGCTGTTGATTATTCTTTGTTAAATTTTTTTGTCTTATTTCTTTGGCCACCTTTACACAAAATCAATATTATAATATCACTCAGATTTTTGTATTTTATCTCTTAAAATCGTTTCAACTAGTTTAATAAAGATGTCTAGTAGTAGAGCAAAATTCACTGGAGCATGTGTCCTACTGGAGCGAAATATGCAGAAGGAAATGTTGTGGCTGGCCTGTCGTCATCATATGCTTGAAATTATGTTGGAAGCAGGTGTGAAGCATTCATTTGGTCCTTCTACAAGTTCAGACATAGCAATCTTAAGCGATTTAAACAACACTTGCCACTAATTGATAAATCAACATCTCGAGACTGTTTTAACAGAGGAGTCTAGTACATCAGTCGATGTTGACATTGCTGAAGAAATTATCAAATTTGCACAAAAACAGCTCACAACTTTTCAACTTCGTGACGATTCTGAAAGCTACTTGACTCAGTCATTTTTTATCTTGGAGGAATTCCAGCAAAATGTATATCGATTTAAACAACCAGCTGGACTTCATCGTGCACAGGTGGATGGCCAAAGCCATATATGCCATCAAAATATGACTATTTCGGGCCCAATTGACTCACAGCAAAAGAAGAACGGGGTCTCAGAAACATATGCATTTTTTGCCACAAGAATTTACACTACAGCCTGGTTTACAGCACCATCAAAGCCATTTCAGCTCTCTCGAAATGATCTTTGGCTTATCAAAAGCCTACAAAGGTTAGGGTGAGGGTTAATATTGAGTTGGACTAATTAATTTAATGTACCAAGTGAATAGTGAAATTGTTAATATTATAAAACTTATTGTATCATTTAAGTATTTGCTTGCAGCTATCCTGATTCACAGATTTCAGCGGTGGCTTTGAAAAAATTTCTAAGACACCTCTGGTATTTATCAGAAGAATGTGTTGCATTGGCTTTTTTTGAGGATGAAGTACCACTTGACATAAAACAGAAAATGGTGAGATGTTTGGAAACAAATGGTTTACCTGGCTCTTTGAAAAAAACAACAATTGATCAATCTCTGATAGAATTCAAAGAACTTGATGATTTTGTTTCAAATAACACCTTTCGTATTTTTGCCATTTTTGGACTGTCATCTGAATTTTGAGCAGTGATCCAGATAGTTGGGAGACCAATGAAACCTTCAAAAAAGCAAATGCTGAACTATCCTCTCTCAGAGTTGTGAATGACATAGCAGAACTTGGAGTAGCTGTTATGTAAGATTACAATAAACTTCACACAAACAATGAAGAACAGAAACAGTACCTGCTGAGGGTGTGAAACAGTATAGACAGAACTGCCCAGACAGGAACAAGTCAACATTGGTGCAGTTGAACCAAAATTTAACTATTAATTTAATTGTTTGTATACTTTTTATTAAACAAGTAAAAAAACTTTAGATTTGTTTAACTGGTAATAAATATACTGATATTTTTTCATTATTATTATTTGTTAAAACTAAACATGGCGGTAGCACCCTCTTAATATTGTCCAAAAAATTTAAAATTTGTACTGAATTTTTTTTTCATATATTGGAACATTTTTGGGGGGTGCCCAAAGTTAAATTCAAAATTTAATTTTTTACCATATTGTTTTGAATCACCCTAATCAGTAGGTATGCTATCTTTCAGTAAATATTTCTAAATTTTGTAAATGTTTATAAATTTAATTGTGTAATGCATATATCTGAAAAAAAGATATTAAAAAGACGTTTCTTTATATTTGAAAACAAAATTATTTTCTCTTAAATCTAACTACAAGTGGTTTGTGGTCACAGTTAACAAAGTATAAATTCTGCCGTAACATATTTGGCGAGAATCTAAAGTTACATTTGGCGAGCCTGCCCTCAACTTATCAACTCTGACGTAACAGCTACACATAAAACAAAGTACGGGAAGTAAGTCATATTGAATAACTGTTACAAAAATAAATAATGATTACGCCCCTTTGATTAGCTTTTATTATTTATATTTAAAATATAAGCAAAACGGTACATAACAAACTCTTATATTTTGGCCCTGAGAGGTCAAATCGCGAAATGGACTTTTGATGTACACTTGGCAGGCCAAGACCTACACAATGATATATACATCATGGGTCTAGGACTTATGGTTGCTGAGATATAGGGCGGTCCATTATTAATATAGCTTATATAGTAAAAAACGGTACTTTATAAGGCCCCTTTTACGGCCCTGAGAGGTCAGAGCGCGAAATGGAAAAAAGCTATTTCTTGGCAGGCCAAGACCTACAAAATGATATATACATCATGGGTCTACGACAGACAGACAGACAGAAAAAACGGGGACAATAGAGCATTTTTTTTCAAAAATGCTCTAAAAATTCAACAATGATATAATAACTTTTGATTAAATTATTTATTTACTAATTTGCAAATCCTAATCCAAAATCATGAAATATGATGTAATACCCAGCTAATTAATAATTATTTATAGTTTTTAATGTTATTCTTTTAGGTGCAGCAACAATTTTTAAGAAAATAATATTAAAAAGTCTATGCAGTTCAAACGGTACAAAAAAATGCACTAATCAAAAATATATTGAAGGAAAAATAAACTTATGTAGAATGTAGCAAAATAACACAAATTTTACCTCTGAATAAATACTAAGGATTATATATTTTTTGCTACATTCCTAAACATTCAAAAGGCTTTATATTAGATCAACTTTTTGAGTTGTAGACCGCATTGGGTTTGTAAATTTGTCAGGCGAGTCAAACCAAAAGTAGATTGATTGAGGGTTGAAATGAACTAATATAAATTCAATGTAAATGTCATAACTTAAAGGGTAGTGCCGTGGTTCATTCTGAAATGAGTGGAGGGCAGCAGGCCAGATTAAAGAGTCTGACAGGCCTAATTTTGACAGCTGCTCTAAGCTGTACATCCATAACCCCCCTCCCCCCCTCTTGCTTGTTTTTTAGTTATTTAATGAAAATTTTTCACATGTATTTCATTAAGGTTTCCAGAAAATCACTGCAAATCTTGTCCATTTGTCTTTAATAGTAAAAATAGGCAATAAAACATATACATGTATACTTCCTTATCCTACATTGGTCCAAGTATCAAATAAATGACTTCTTTGTATGACAGTTTAAAGATTGTTTTTTTCTGGCATGCTTTCAACATTGAAACTTGGTAACAAACATTTAAAACTTTTTTCTGATAAATTATTGCATGAAAGATTATGTCTTAACATGGCATTACTTGTATGTTTTAAATCAAATGGCAATTGAGTATACTTGAAAACAATCCCAGGCTCACAAGCTGCTTTCTGTAAAATGTTCAAACCATTTCATGTTATACATTTAACTCCCAGTATACCATTGGGTAGTGGGATTTAGGATGCGGAGCAATGAAAAGGGTTGGTGCAGAGCACTGGTCTAAATCACAAAGCAAGATCACAAGAACTGAGGAAAAGGCACAAAATGCCTTAAAACACAACTTTGAACAAAATCAAACAAAAAGTACTTCATACACCTTTGTACCAAAATTAAACAAAACCTACAAAGTAAATTTTCTTACAAATCAAGAGGCAATAAGTGATTAAAATGTATTCATACACAAAATTTTATGTGAATAATTAACAATTATCTTCACAATTTTCTGTTGAATTTTACTTTTAATTCCTAAACATACTTTTAATTCCTAAACATATACAAAATATAGAAATTTAAATTTTGGAACTCTAACTTCCAGGGGAATTATTACAAATAATTATTTAATGATGAATATTTAGCAATATTTTAAAGTCAAAGGAACATTTTCAATTTCCTAAAACAATTTAAAATCATTTATTATATCAATCATAAATATGTTAATATATATATATATATATATATATATATATATATATATATATATATATATTTTCTAAATCAGTATAGTTAACATTTCTTTTATTAAAAGTAAGAAAAAAAAATTAATGAAGCTTCTTATTTCTTTAAATTTTTCTGTATAAGACAATTTTCAGTTTTTTATGAATATTTTTATTGACTCATTTATTATTTGTTATTTAAAAAACTAAACAAAGCTTTTCTCAATATGTCCAAATGTGTCTAAAAAAATGAATAAATCAATGAAATAACTCAAAATGAAACATTTTACTTCAGAATTTAACTTTTTTGTCTTGAAGCTAAATATTAATATATGATATTTGGAATGTTTTTCCTTGTAAGTTAACAGAACAGACAGAATAAAATCAATGAATGCCATTTAGTTAACAAAATATTTTTGCAATCAAAATAATTGGGAATATAGCCAAATAACTTAATGGGAGACTATAGTCATATTTTTTCTCAGGAGGCATGACAGTAATTCCACAACATACCTGGATAATTGAGAGGTTTTGTTCCTATCTTCACAGTTTTCACTGCCATGCCAGGGAAAAATAACAACAGTTTTAAAGAGAAAAAAAATATCAAAAGGAAGTTGCTGTGTGACAACATCAATAAATAAATGTACAGATTTCAAGACTTTGACAATTTTTTCATTCAAAATTAAGCAACAATAAGTAAAGCAAACAAATATTCTATTTCATTATTTTTATTAGTATTGCTGAAAAAAGCATATCTGTGATCGCAGCTAAAAAAGTGCCAGTTAGTGTTTTTAAATGTTGTGATAGGTATTTGCCATTTTTTTCAACTCCATCATGGAATGGTTTTAAATTTAAAAGTGCTTTGAAAGTCACGCAATTATAGTGTTTAAATATTGTTTGAATCACTCAAAACTTATGTTAAGCTAATTAGTTCTTCAGTAATATTAGATATTTAAGCTGGCTTTAATTTTAAATCAGGAACATATAAACTTTGCAAGTTATTTTAAGTGTTATTTAATTAATTTCATTATGACTCACATTCAAAACAATTTCTATATCACAACAATAATGGGCTATAATAATAAAATATAAGTGCATTTTCTTTCTCTTAATTTAATTTTATTACCAAATATAAACAACTTGCACAAATATTTTAAATCACTTATTCAATGGTCAAAGTAGTTGATCAAAAATTGAATTCATATAAACTTACCTGAAATGTTTGCAGTTCTTTGATATGTAACTGGAAGTTCTGGTAATTTTTCATTGGCTCTAGTCTCAGCTATTAGTTTTTTAGCCTGCTCTCTCAGTCTACTTTGCTTTTCATCATTCTTATTAACCAAAAAAAAAGTGAAAAAATAAACAGATTTCATTTTACTTTTTAAATATATAAATGAATAAGACAAATGAATTTTACAAATTGTTTAAAAAAGACTAATGATTGCTATAAGTGAAATAAATCATTTTATATTTTAAAAAACAATTGATTAAATTATATTTTGAGATTTCAAATAAAAACTAGATCATTTTTTTTTTAACTTACACTTTTATTTAAATGTCACTTAAAGGTAGTAAAAAAGTAAATTCTAATATCGTACAAATATTTATAGAAATTATAATGACTAAAAAATGTATGCACTGATATGGATTATTTATTTCATTTAATCATCTTGCAATTTGTCAATGAATGTAGTTTAAGTACATATTACTTCCAGTATACTTTGTTCAATTAATAATGAATCAATGTGATAGAAACAAAGTCCATTATATTTTAATGTTATAATTTTGTCCTTCCATATGTTATACAAGAAAATAAACTTGCACCCAAGATTTTAAAATTTCTATACATTTTTTATGATATAAGGAATAACTTTTATTACTTTTTAGTTTATTTTAAAAAAGCCTTTTTTTTAACTATACATTAGGTACCCCAAAATGATTTTTCCTTTACAAATAGTATAGTCTATTACACTTTGGCTACAGAGAATGGGTCATTCTAAGATCATTGATACCAAAATTCGTCTATGTACGGCAAAATTTAGGGAAGTTATCAATTTTTAAAACTTGTCAAATTGTAAGATGATTTTCAACATGCTAAAGAGCCCATTTTAGGGATTAATATTCCAAAAGATTTTGCTTTCAGAAAAAACATATTTAAGAAAATTAGACACAAGTATGTAAATAACATGCACAATTTTTTTCAAGAACTTACAGAAATAGTTCGTTGGGGTCAAATATGGGTCAACACCAGGGTTATGACAAATTTCAAATATATTAGCCTGGGGTTGTAATTGATGAACTTTTACCTAAAAATCGCAAAAATGACTTTGGTTTTGCCAAAACATGAAAAAACCTACCGCGCCTAAGTGAATTTCCTTTTTTAACATTGAAACATTTTGAGGGTCAAACAATTTATTTTTATTATAACATGTAAGTTTTGCATAAAATACACATGAGTAATGCATATAAATGAGCATATTCAGTGTTTTTAATAGTGTTTCAGATTTGTGTGTTTGTGTTTACAAATTTGCTGTTAAGATATTTGTCAGTTTGAAAATAGAATGAACCTCCTCAATCAACAGTACAGTTCTCTCAGCTACTATGTTGGAACAAGGCACATCAAGCACTGATGGTTCAATATTCCAGTGATTAAAGAAACATTTTACAGCATTCTGACACTGAAGCTTGGTTATTGCTGACTTCAGATCTTCATAATCCATCTCTGATTAGTGTTGGTTAGAAAACCATACCCGTGACCATGTAGTTGCAATAAAATCGCAAGTTACCTCCAGCTGTTCTCGCCAATTTGGATGTTAATGTCAGGTGACCGTGACGGTATAAGAAAAAAAAGTCCGTCACATGTTGAAGAACAAGATCAAGAACGTTGCTTATGTATTGTGGTTCTTTAAATCCCTTCTCTCAAAATGTCCTCTGAAACCTGGATACAACACCATTTTTTCCACCAGTATTGACTGGTGTTGTGTCAGAGATGATCATCTGAATACTGCTCCATGCACTGTACTCATCAAGCAGTTCCCGTAGAGGTTTATAGATGTCTGCAGAGGTTCCACTGTCTCAAAGTTAAATGCCAAGTAGCAATATTCTTTTGTCATTTTTCAAGCGAAAAACTTGGTAGTCCTTATTGACAATTTTTTTACCATCGAAATGCAAACAAAATTTCTCTACAAAGATCAGTTCCATCAGGCGGTTTTAACTAATTCTGCATCTTTAATTGTTCTTCGCCAAACTCCAGACTGAGAAGATGATGGAACACTAACCACATCTTCAGCCAGACTCTAAAGCACCTGTGATGTTTTTCCGGTTGACAAAAAGTGCTTAGACATCAGTTTAGCAGCAGACTTAGTTGAGAGGCATGTTACACTTTTTACAGAAAACTTCTTCAAGGTCACACTCACCACTGTTGTTTCCTTCCTCACTATCACTGTATTCAGAGATTAACATCTGACTTGACGAAGGTTCTGAAGTGTGTTTGTCCCTTTTTGATGGATGGATTTATGATAAAGGAGCAACTTTCACAGTTATATTCCAACCCTGCCTCTTGATTCAATTAGACTTTTTATACAGTTCTTTATCTTCACAACAAAGCCAGTTTCCATTTGTTTTTGTTATATCTGTTATAGGCAAAGTGTGAAATGCCGGCATTCTATAGAATGCCTAGGCATTGTATAGAATGCCTGGTGATTTTAGGCAAAGTATAAAATTTTTAAATTGTGCATACTTTTCCTAGGCATTCTATACAATGCCTAGGCATTGTATAAAATGACTAGTGTCGTTTAGGCAAAATATCAGAAAAGAACAACAAAAGCCTTTATTGATAAAAACGTATTTTAATATGGAATGAATGCAAAATAAAGCATATGATGTTCATACCGTAAAAAACAACGACAGCAGATTGAAGTATTTGCTTCAGCAGGTAAGACTGGATTCACACTTAGAATTGTACTGTACTTAATTTTCTTCTTTCTAACAAAACACTTCATATTTTGGTATTTTGATCTGTCATGTTCATATTTCACGAATTAGTGAAGAATTGATAAATAATGAAAAGATGTTGTTTCTGGTGAAAACAAGCAGAACACAACTGGAATGAGCTACTTGTTGCAGCAGGGAAGACTAGAATGGCATTTTGAATTGCATTTAATTTTCTTTTTCACACAAAGACACCTCATAGTTTGGCATTTCGTCTTGCATTTACATCTGACGAATCCTTGGCCGCTTCCTGTAGACTGAGAAGTAGCAGCAGATCGGAGAGCTATTTCAAGGTCAGGAACGTCTTCTGCTTTTATTAAATCTTTTGGACATACGGTGAATTCTGATCTGGCATATAGCTGCTTCAAGATTCCATGTGCAGTTCCAAGGCGGTAAAGCCATCTTCTGTCATGCTCATAACAACTGCCAACAGATTTCGTGAGTCTCCCCGCCCTTTGTCAACATCGGGAATCGGAACTCGCACAGTGGCTCCCAAAAGCGCAGGAGGAAATTTTTTTGTCCAAATCCCTTTCATTCTTTTCGCCTGCATTTCAAGGTTCCATTTCGATTCCATTTTATTTTTTATAGCTTTCTCAATATTGAAACAAACAGTGCACACAATGCTAACACCATAACCTTCTACTTCGTTGTCGTCATCGTCTTTAGGGGAATGCCCACAGATAACATGAACATTTCGGCTACACTTTCGACATGTATGAGCACCGCTGGTTTCCTCCTGGTCTACTTCAAGAAACGTCACTCCTTTGCTGTTTACTACTCTATTGTTTTCTGACCACCTTGTCCTAAGTCGTCTGTCACCTTGTCAACCATTATTTGCATTACTCCTACTTCTGATATATCTTCTTATCTTACAACGTCGAAGGGGATTGTCTGTCTCTAAATCTACTCTAGTTCCTAACAAGGCCAGTTACATACTTTGCCGAATGGGTACTCGGCATTCTATAGAATGCCTAGGCAATGTATGAAATAGCAATTCATTTCATACTTTGCCTGAAAAATTTAGGCATTCTATACATTGCCTAGGCGTTCTATAGAATGCCGGATTTTACACTTTGCCTATAACATATCAAACAAATTAACAAGATTTTCTATAAATTCTGCATTTGGTCGCTTTCTGTGTTTTTCAAAAGAGGCGATAAGTTTTTCAACCTTCGCCGACACTTGCTGTTTGGAAAGAACAAGAAAATTCTGTTTCTCCCAAATCTTCAATAATTTCTCAGTTATTTTTCTGAGTCGGTCTCGTCTTCCTTTCAATTCATCAAAAAGTCTTAAAAATCTTCCAGCATATTTTTGTTGGAAGGCATTTCACATAGCATTCTGCTCATGCCCTGTTTAATGTCAAGTATACAATGGCGGCGTTTAGTGCTTGATTTCAAGTTTTGTGCCCGAATTCCCCCAGCCGCTTCCACTGCTGATTTTGACATTTTACTCTGTAAAGACATATTTCCCAGTAGAAGCTCTCAACAGCAAATCTCCAAAAACAATACATCGAAGAAAAAAATGGTTTAAACGATATGATATAGTATAAATTTACAGTTTTTTTTATCAAGTTTCTACTTATCGCATGGTCTAAAACAAGATGACTAAAACAATGGACGACACTATCCACAAATTGTTTAAAATATGAATAGCTTCATTTCAATCAGATTGCCCAATAGAAAAGCAATATATCTAAACAATTTTCGTACTCTAAAAAAAAAGTCACATTCTCCTTAAACTGTTAGTTTATTTGACAACCCATCCACTCATGATTAAGAAATTTGAGATGAGGCTAGGCACTAGAAGTTTTTTCATGAACCAATAAAATGTACATAAAAAATTTTATCTATGGGTAAAAGTTCATCTAATGCAAAATCAGGAAAATTCAAGTTTTGAAAAAAAAAGATTTTTTGTCATAACCATAGTCAACACTGCTTTTTGTACAATTTAAAAGGTAGGTAAAAAAAATATGAAAATTGGCAATTTTTAACCGATTATATTTTTAAAACTAGCAAACCCATATAAATGATTATGGTGTCATTTTAAAGAGTTAAGATTGAACAATGTAATTATTTAAATATTATACTTGAAAAACAATGGGTTAGGCAAGAATGATTATCCATCATGTGTATAAAAAAAGCAAAAAATGCACCATACTAAAATCAATAGCTTTATATCAAAGTGAAGCAAATTTAAATGTTGATAATAACTGAACTATTTAACATGATAAGATTTGTTGTGTTTTTTTAAAAAAAACTTCAAAGATATATTCCCTCATTTTTAAATAAATGCCATAAGCACAATTATGACAATTAATATGAATGTCATTTAAAGCTAAATATTTTATTTCAATTCGCATCTTCTTTAACTCTAGGTAATAAATTTGTATTACAGCATGATGTTATCTTTTTCCACACAAAATAACAATAAATAAGTCCTGTGAGTGCTCAACACAATTTTAATAAGAGTAGTTGAAAAATTATTGTTCTATACTTCTTTGTGGATATTGACACAAGTAATCTTTAGTTCAAAATGTTTATTATTTGTAACATATCCATATGTCTTAATTGAATTTTATTTTTTTTTAATTGAAGTATAATTTATTCTGAGAAATGATAGAGAAACATTTTTTTTTAGATTGTTATACACTAAAACTATTTTATAGACCTATATTTTCACATACCTGTATGTAATACACATTGTAATTAAACTTTCTCATTCAGAGTTTTATTATTAACAGTAAATCGAATTTAACAGTTAATTCAGTCATATAATTTAAATTCAAACACGGCAAAGTTAGTCTTAGTTTCAATAGTCTTAGTATTTTTTTTCGACAAGACAATTCTTCTTTCGGTTTCTCGACCATTTTTAAATAAACGAAATAACTTTAATGAAATAATTTTCCCTAATTTTTTTAAACTTTATACATTTTTTAACATGTTATAGATTTTAAAAAATAAACATTGATGTTTTTCATACGAGAAAAAACTGGGCTATTGTTCAAGGTATTTGGGGTGATGTAAGACTTCGAGAGATTCACTTACAAATCACAGTATATATAATCATATTAAAAATCATTTAGAGCTAGTTTATTATTAAACAGATATATATTTTTTAATATATTAATATTTATTCTATTTTACGTTATTTTGCAATGGTATTAGTAACTTCTGATATTCAATAAGCCTAAGAATATTTTTTTTTCTATAGCACTAGGAGTAGCCAGAGACTAAAAATCCGTCACTTCGGCCATCGCATCATGGAAAAAGTTGTACAATTATAGGTTTATTTAAAAGGCTCAGAAAATGGGCACAAAGAATTAGGTGCATGTACATTTATACAATTTTATAGAGAAAAACTCCAGCTTTCTAATGATTGATTTAAATTTCATCCAATTTAAAGATTTACGCTAAAAATATTAAAAATGCATTTTAAAAATTTAAATAAACAATGATATTTTCAATTAATCACATATTTAAAGATATGGTTATAAAGAGCTGTTATTCCTGATCAAAGTGATATAAATCTTTATATATTTGGATTATTGTAGCAAATTCGCACAGCATGTTTCTCGATGGGGGGGGGGGGAGGGGTAAGAAAATGTACGCATCTGTCGCAACAAAAAACAGAGATAGTGGGTTATTTCACTTAAAGATTTCGTTTGATAAAATATTAAAAATCAAAACAAATATTTAATGAAGGTGCTTAAAAAAGGCTTTTTAATGATATATTAATATTAGTATTTCATTATAAATTCTGTGGTTGAAAATAGGCCTAAATCCTTTTCATGTACAAAATCGCAGTTTTTTTTTCAGTTTGGGGTACCTATATACATGTATATTTTTTTATTTTAAAAAAATTTCACTCGCATTTGTCTGAAAAGTCTGTAAAAAAATCTAAAATAGAGCAAAAGACTAAAAAACTTTAGCAATTTGCATGACAGTGTTTCCATAATTTCTATACGCAATTTACCACCTGATATAAAAACTACCAAAAAAAAGTAATTAGCTTCAGACTCCATAAGATTTTGATTAATAGACTCAAAATAATGTTTTGTTATCAAGAATACACAAGTGTTCAAAATTTGAAATTGATAAAATAGTGACAACAGTTTTCAAATTAACCAAAACAAAACAAACAGACAGAACAAGTTAAATAATAGCATATATAAAATAAACTATTTACCTGTAAACTCTCTATTAAAATGGCAGATGCCGTTTCTTTTTGAGCTTTTTCCAATAACTTTCGGGCTCTCTCTTTTAACTCTAAATGTGCAGCCTGTTAAAAATAAATTTTATGAACTTATTTAATTATTTATAATTCTAAACTTTTCTATATTTTTTATGCATGATTTTTTTACTGTATTTTTGAGTGCACTGCTATATCATATATCATTTGTATTAGAATTTTAAATGTCTAGATTTTAAACTGAAATCATAGAAAGTAAATGAATTATCATTAAAGGGAATCAACAAGAAAAAATGTGAGAAAGATGTTAATAACTCTCTTTGGTCTATATTAATTAATAGAATGTACACTGTACACATATGCTTATTCTGAAAATAAAAATTTTGCTGAAAAAAATTGAGTTGAAAAGAGAGTAACAAATAACAAATAAGATATAATTCACCAATATTTTTTTGTTTTTCTTTTCATTCTAGACTGTAGAATTGTGTCAAAATTGTCACTTTGAGCAACATTACAGCATCACTGAGTTATAAGATAAAAGGAGTGCACATTTATCATATTTTACTATTAACTGGTAATCCTTAATAGCCCTACGACAATTTAGATGTCTTTTACATGAATATATAGACATAAATAAGATATTCGCTGAGCAAAAATGTCTTAAGCTACTAGCTGTCATGCACCATTCAATGCAGACCAAATTTTCCTTTTAAATAAATGTCAATAATATTAATTTTGACATAATGAAAATTTGATTCAATGCAGCCACTTTGGTTTATTTGTTTATTTATCATGGAGTAAAATTATGTTAAGCTCTCACTGGACTGAAATTGAGCTTTCTAGGGACATCATGAATTCTGTATCTGTTTAGCTACAATGATGTTCTTATATTTATATGTAAATGATTCCCTATTTGAACGTATGTTTCTTAGTAACCGTTGTGCTTTGTTTAACATATATAAACAATACTAACAAGAAAAAACTCTGCAAGAACCAAAAATACAAATGCTGGCTGCTCTTGTCTGAATATATCAATTTGCATGTCGTGGCAGCAAAACATACCAGAGTTTCCAACTGGTGGGGATTTACCTTTAAAAGCTCAAAGACACCATTCCATATGGCAGCAGATAAATAACTTCCGATATTTCAGCCCAATGAGCACTCCTGTCATATTACAGCTCAGTGTAGAGCGTTCTTCAGCCTTTTTTTTTATTTTTTGTCCACTTAACATTTTCCAAAACAATCATTCACAAACAATTTTTCAAATTTAAAACCATTTGTCAAAGTATAATGAAACTTTGCACACAAAGTATATAGTTAATTTTTATTGTTTCTATAATGTAGATTTTTTTATTTAAAACAAAAAAAATTAGTTTTCCCGTCAGACTGTGAGGGCTGATAAAGTGTGGAGGAACCTCGTTATGTATCTACAACATACTGAGGAAGTATTTGGCTAACATGTGCTTAATCTGTAGCCATGACATTCTGAGGGAGTTTTTGGCTAACTTAGCAATGTCCTCACCTAGACTCAAAGCTGAGACCTTAGGATTGATACCTTTAAATTTGTTGGTTTAATCCTTTAAAATGAACTAGCCCAATAAAAAATTTGTGTACAAAGCTGCCTAGTATCATAACATTAAAATCTAGAGGTGAATCACTGTGGTCAGTGTCTAGCAACAACATGTTAGCTAGCTAAGAGTGCTTGGTAGAATGGGGTGGTGTTGAGTTGTGTGGAATCATCCAGTACGTGACTACCAATTCCCCCAACTGTATATTATTTTAAACACAAGTGTGACATTTTTATAAGTCTAGTCTGTTTAAAAATTAATTTGTAATTTCATTTGATAGGTTTATATATTTCTTCAAATGAATTTTTTGGCTAACAGTGACTGTCAATTAATGTATGCAGAGAATTATGAAATTTTTACCTCTAGAGAAACCATTGAGTTTTCTGGTCTATGAGAATTACTGGAGGTCTATGAAAAAAAAAAAGAGAGATTTCAAACTAAATTATAGAAGATACTTTACAGCTTATAAAGTTGGACTGTAAGGTATTGGCATGACATGGCTAGTACGACGACTGTTTAGTTTTGCAACAAAGTAGCAAGCTAGCACATGTATAAAGACCTTGTTCATCAGGTTAAAAAAAAACGGACAATTTTTTATGTGGGCTAATTCGAACCATTACATACCTGAATAATGTCATCACCTTCTGAAGCAAAAGGATTCAAATCATTGGACTTTTCTAATTTTAAAGGTGGACTAGGTGCCGGACGCTTCTTTTTTTTTTCAAAATGGGCAGAATGAGATATTTGATCAGTTTTTGGCAACGCTACAGAAACCTTTGACTGATCAGATAAACTTTTAGCCGGATCTGTTCTGTGCTGTGTTTGTGGAATATCTGGCGCTCTGGTTTTTTTACTTTTCTCTATGGAGGCAGATTCTGATGCTAATCTAGCATCATCAAGAGAGGAGGATTTCTTAACTTTATTTGATGATATAGATGATGAGGAGGTAGTTCTAGCAGGAGCCTTATAGCCATACATTTCTTCTGAGATCCTTTGTTCATTTTCTTCATCATGCTCACCTTCACACAAAAAATGATTTATTATTAATATAAATACTTTAAGTCAGATAAAAACATAATTAAAAACTGTGAGGTCCTTATTAGCAATATGTTTCAATGTAATGCATTCAAAGATTTAAATACTGTTGAAATAAAAAATAGTATAAATATATTATATATTTACTAATAAGGAAAGGTTTCTAAACCATAGCTAATATTGAGGATTCACAAAACTGAGGAAATGCTTTTCTATACCTTAAACCAGGGATAGCCATTGCATATGAATATAATGTAAAATTTCAATTTGCTTTAATTTGGGAACTTTGAGTAATTTCTATTTGCCAACCCTGGTTAAAACAGTAGCAGAATATTTTATACTTTATCCTCAAGACTGCATGCCATCTGCCAATGTATTTTCTGAGACCCGCAGAAACATATAGTAAAAAACTTATAAAGTAAATATTTTTTGCAAGCATTTAGTAAAATTCTTCAAAAGTATTTTTTTTTATAACTGAATATTTTAAAATGCTTGAGCCAAGGCAAGGCTAGCTTCTACTGAAATGGTTCCACTGTGCCAAAACAAATTCATGCCAGTGGTGATCAGTGAGACTTGCAAACTAATGGCCCAGATGAAAGAAATTCATTTGTTGGAAGTTCAAATCTGCTTGGGTGTTATGTTTTACTTTTATTGTTGAAATTGAAACAATATCTGAGGAGTTGCAGCTTAAACTAACTGATATGTAACTGTAAGTATCTACTGATTGAAGTAGTCGAGAGAATGTTTGAGTCAATGACATTATGAGGATATCACAGATTTCTATCCACTGATTGAAGAAAGTTGCAGAGAGAATGTTTGGGTGAATGACATTAAGAGGATATCACATATTTCTATCTACTTTTTGAAGAAAGTTGCAGAGAGAATGTTTGAGTCAATGACATTAAGAGGATATCACATATTTCTATCTACTTTTTGAAGAAAGTTGCAGAGAGAATGTTTGAGTCAATGACATTAAGAGGATATCACATATTTCTATCTACTGATTGAAGAAAGTTGCAGAGAGAATGTTTGGGTCAATGACATTAAGAGGATATCACATATTTCTATCTACTGATTGAAGAAAGTTGCAGAGAGAATGTTTGGGTCAATGACATTAAGAGGATATCACAGATTTCTATCTACTTTTTGAAGAAAGTTGCGAGAGAATATTTTCTATTTTCGCTTCAATATTTTTTCTAGGTAAAGCTAACCTTATATGAAAATCAACTTAAGTAACACTAGTTCCTATATGACATAGATAAACTTACAGGCAGTGATGACAACATCAAAAACCAATTTGGCTACTAATTTCCAAAGAATAGAAAAAATTTGAGAGAGATTACATTGTTTGCTTAAATTACTCGAGCTGGATGATATGCAATTTTCACTCTTATTTTGTAAATATACAAAAACTTTTTCTGTGCACCACTATTGTTTTTGTGATGACTAGTACTGTGTATTATAGTTGTTAATGCAAGTCAATGTGTAATTTGCACATTTGCAGACCAGATTAGAATATACATTATACTAACAAGTTAAGACAAACATGAAGTCTTACTATGTGAATTAAAAGTTTAAAATGTTGCAATTAGTTGCAGGTTTTTCTTTACAATATAAAATGATTCCCATTTTTGGAATGTTTTCTTTGATATTGTGATATATTGATTTTTTTTATATTATAGAGGTCAGTTTATATAATTAGATTTTACTCTGTTTAATTTTTTTTTTGTTCAAATTTTGGAATAAATTGAAAAAGGAGTAAAATATATTATTATATTCATCATTTCACATATTGTTTGTAAAGCTTTTTAAACTGATTTTCACCGGGTATTTTTTATAAATACCTTTGAAAATCCTTTTTTTTATGTTGATTTTCATAAACATCTTATACCTAACCAACACGTTATTTCTTTAGTGAAAAAAAAGGTTGTTCTCAGCTGAGCATATTGGGATTTTTTACTTCAAAAATGTACTGCATTCATTATTTTTTTATTACATTACTAAAATCTTAGTGCTAAACAGGTAGATATCACATGTAGTTTCAATTAATCCGTAAAATAAATACCGGACTAATACGGCCCACATACTTATATTACGAGATGGATAAAACAAAGTTGAAAATTCTACAGGTCTATAGGTGAAACTCTTTTTGATGTTTAAATTTTATTGAGGCTTTTTTTTCAAACTCACGACTATGTATTAAAAGTCTTATATTCATGTAATACAGGTCCGTTGCTGAGAGGGTGAAACCCAAAGTCATGCCTGGGGTCCTACAAGTGATCACGTCGGTAACAATAATCAGCTAAAAATGTGTGTGCGTGAACCGAAGGGCTACAAAGAGAATTTAGTGGCCAAGATAACTAGCGCAGTAGCCCAGGCTGATACATGAAATAATCTTTAGAGTGCTTTCGTAACTATCATGAACAAAGATATTAAATAAGTTCATTACTCCCACTACAAAAAAACAAAAACAACAACAACAACAGCTTGAAGCTAGTAATTTGATACATATTGTTTTGAAAAGAATATTTTTAAACTTTCGGTATATACAAATATTGATTGAAAGTTTTTTTGCTTATAATAACATTAGTTATTTTATGGATATCTATTTTCTTTGATATGATTGTATACTTCCAATTGCAACATATATTAATTTGAAGTATTTTCAAAAATTTACAAAATACTTTCAAATTAAATGCATTCATTTTTTTCTAAATTTGACAATAAGCCTTCATCATTCAAAAGTACCATCATACATGCTAAAGCTACAAATCATGCGTATATTTTTATGAAAAGAATATTTGAGTTTGGTGTGTAAGAAAGATCATTCAGTCCTGATTCTATTTTTTTTCTTTCAAAGCATAAACAATATAGGAATTCCCAAAAATTACTTTGTTTTCTCTATATAATTTGCCGCTACGGGAATATAACTACATATAAAGATATACGTTTTACGCATATCATCTCTGAAATGAATACATTATTTAAAACAATGATGAATGTGCTATTACTTACACCCTCTTTTTTAATAGCCGGATATTTAGGCAACAAAATTAAAAAAGAGCAATCATAAGATTTAGCCTGAAAATTGTAAATAATTTAATATTTAATTAAAATGAATTTCGCTAAAAGAAGAGGAGATGAAATTGACTTTAGCTAAACATTGTAATACAATAAAGGTAACCTTATTAATTTAACGTAATAAAGACTAACATTTATCCTGAAACAGTAGCATATGAGTCACGTAAGTTAATAACGGGAAATTCCATTATTTATTGTAAAAAAATACTTTATTATAATAATGGGTATACATTTCACAATGCTACATTTTATCATTACATTTATGTGTTAGGAATGTCACATTTTTAAAATAAAAGACAACCGCAGTTGAGTGCTTTATGTAAAGATATACACAAATGGTGGTCGGAAGCGCTGACTATTGTGCTGCACCCAAAGAGCGATTTTTTGGTATTTATTTCTAGTTTTGTTTGATAGATTCTTAGTCAGCCGACTACACATTGCTGATTGTTGGTGACATGTGATATAAAAAAAATACACCAAAGGGGTAATGTAAACAACAAACACCACATGGCCATCACCGGAATTTAGCCATGAATAGCAGCAGTATGCCTAATGGATTCAGGCCCACACTAACATTCGCTCTTAGCCCAGCGCATCCAATCGTAATGCTTATGTCACAACATTTGATATGGGGTGTAAAATATAACCTTAAATGAAGGGTATTTCCATTTTATAACCATATTGAAATGGACAATGACCTAACCATATTGTATATATATATATACATACATTTTTTCCCTGAGTAAATAAAACAGATTAAAGAAAAAATATAGTTATACTGTTTTTATTACCACACAAGGACATATGATATAATGGCTGTTGAAATTAATTATAATTTTCTTCAATGTATAATGAATAAAATACATTTTACGGTTATATCTACATACCAGTGTACTTTTTCTAAAGAAAAGTTACCGGAACTTATATTTATGTCCGTTGTGGCATAAAGAAATAACACTAAAATGCAAGGCAGTAAACAGTACATTTTTTAATATGGAAAAAAGATTCAGAACGCTGTTCCTGTGAAAATTCAGTACAAAAAATTGCACAATGTAATACTGATGATTATGTTTTGCAGGTTAAAGAGAATCTGGCACGGTTTAAAATGTGAAACATATACTTGCTACCTACTGTAATGGTAATATTCTAAATCAACTTTCTATAGGTGGTAAGTCATAATGCATTTTTATTTATCGTTATGAGATACTTTTTAATTTTTAATAGAAAGTATACCTAAAAATATTTCTTTAAGTTCGAAGAAATTGTTTGTTATACCTATACAGAATTACAAAAAATACAATAGCTTAAAAGGAAAACACAGAGAAAAGCCCTCCTCTTCCTCTTTCTCATAATAAAAAATTAACTATAGTTTAACCGTAAACATAGTGTATAGAATGAAGATCATTACATTGCCATTTAAAACAGCTCCAAATTTAAACTGTATGTATTTTAAAACATTTTTTAAAATTGGAACCAGCTTGTGATGATAAACTAAGGGAAACTTAATGTGTTATATCTTCAAAATATTATTTCTTTGTATAATGATAAAGTTTCCTATGACTAAACACATTATAATTATGTACAAGAAATTGGGGGATGTCCGTGGTCTTAGATACAAAAGTGTTTTAACCTCTATTTCGAAATGCTATAAGAAGGTCTTTTGCATACACCAAGCCAACGGTATAATTCGTTTATTGTTTGTATATTTTCCGGAAAAAACTAAGCCATATTTGAGGTTAAAGCAGTATAGCCCGTTGGGGTTCCAAAAGACAAATCCAACTTAACGTATGTGTGTGTGTGGGGGGGGTCGAAAACAAGTCAACTTCTTTTAGCTTTCCAAAGAAATACTAACTTTGCAAGCTCGAAGACACAGCGGATTTTTGGGTGGGGGGATGGGCGTAGCTCACTTTAGAAGGACCTAAGTACAGAGTGTTATAATTACACCATGACACAGAGGAAAGGCAAACGGTATTCTCGCAAGACATGGTTTTTGAAACACCATTCAAGAATTCAATGAAGCATTGTGCCGTTGGATGACTGTCTAAGAGTGGTGGTCCGCCACAACACAGAGAAGCTCTTAAAATAGCAATACATTACATACATTCATCTGCCCCCTTAGGTTAAGGGAACTTTACTTCTTTACAATAATGCATAGAAGTGGTTGTTGTTCTTTTCTCTTCAGTAACAAACGCAATGAAGTTGTTCAATAGATATAGGCGGTATGATCTAATTAAAGAAACGTGAAGTAGCTGTTTGTAGAAGGTGACAATCTTATACTAAATGGTACGGTTACATTTGACACACATGGATCCTTCAGTAGCCAATGTTTTCTTGAAGTAAGTGAAAGCCTTTAGATGAGACAAATTTTCGCGAAGTAAGTACCTTGTAATGTCTTACTTGTTTGACTTGTAGTTTAATAAATAAAATAGACGATTCTCTACATCATAGTATTATGGAAATGAATCTAACGCAAAGTGAGTTTTCATTCTGGAAATTATTTATTGCTTATTTGAATGATTAGTCATGAAAAATCATATATTTTATAGATTCCCCAAGTGGCATGTCTCAAAACTATTTAAACCATTTTGCACTTATTCTGAAATAAATACATCAAGTTATTACATTTGGCTGGTTATGATACAATTAAGACCGCTTTTTAAACGTACTAATTAAAGTTACATTAAAACATAGAGAGATTACATTCTGATTTGACAAGACGCAATGTTTTTAAAATTTCAAATATAAAAGATATATTTGAGTCTAGATTACTAAGAAATCTTCGTAATTTATTTAGCAATGAAACCAATAGCTATGTCAAAAAAAGGACACCCTACCACCTACGGCTACCGTGAAAAAGCAAAATTGCCTAATTCTTTCGAGCACGTCTCACGCCACAACACCCTAAGCAATGCTATGAAGCAAACTATTTTAGCTGAACCGAAAAAGAAGCCGTCCTGGATATAGCTGGATTGCCAAACATTAAGGATGTACTGGCCAAGATGTAACAACTTTACTATATGAAAGGAACGGTGAGACCTATCCACTGTAATGTGGTCGTGCGATAAAAGCGCGACGTCGAACTGAGGGTTCCGAATTCGAACATTTTTCAGGTCATGTTGAAAGCTATCTCCACGTCTCTCGTAGTCTTTCGACCAAGGTGGGGATTACAGAATAGTCCTGTGAGAACCTCCCATAGCGGTTCATAGCAATCCTAGAGAATTCACAGATCCTGTGTAGTGTCCATGTAGTCCCCTTCGGACAACGTTTATTAAGAAGAAACGAAGATGTTGTCACGGTAAGCTTAGGCATGAACATGTCAAAGACAATGTGGCATATAAGGAAACAATGTGCCGGCATGAGACGACATTAAATTTCATCAAAGACAATATCGTATTATTCTAAATAAAGAGCAGAGTTTCCCTGCAAATATTTTGTTAAGAAATATTTAAAAAAAAAGGTTTTGTTCAATCATTTCCTTCATTCTTATAATTTTTTTAATATTATAAACAGTCTCACGGACAATTCTTTGAAAATTGTGTGTTGCTCTGACCTTCCCAGCATATATATTGCGTACGATATTCTATTAATACTACTATGCGAATGACCTATTGATAGAATCTTTTTCTCAAGCTAAGAGTCGAATACAAAACGAAACGTACTACGATGAAATCAAAGCACCTCTGAGATTAGTAAGGCTGTTTTTTTATTTTCTAAATCAAATAGAAAATTACTCCGAAGATTTATTATTACTGAAGCAATAAAAAACTGAGGTTTCAAAGAGAAAGAAGCGAATAACAAAATTTACAAAGAAAATGTGAAATAATTAAAAAAATAACTTTTTGTATTTTTGCAGGTTTTCATTAGTTTTTCATACGACCAATAATTTTTTCAAGAAATGAAAATTGAAGCTGAATCAGTCAATCTAATCATTTTCCTATCTAACACACTGAGATCTAGGTCTTCTGCTAAACTCGTGTAATATTACCGAGATTTTTCAAATATATTCTGACAGATTATTCGCTATGGTGTTTTGAAAATCAATGGACATGTCATAACACAAAGGAAATGAAACAATTGATATGAAAGGTAACATCGAGCTTCTGTTGCGAATTTTCGCCAATTTCCGTGCATTCCAATAATTTCACCACTGTTTTCTCCAATAAATGAATAGACCTAACTGCATCATCAAATAAACCGATAACAGCAGCTTCAGTGAAGTATATAAAGTAGGTATTCTTTGCCCACCATCTACACATTTATACACATTTGACGTAGATGTACCAGAAGGTAATTATGATTTCTTGTAATGTATACTCTATCATTTATGTCTCAGGAATTTTAATAATATTCACCATCGCTCACCTTCCTTAAGCCAAGGTTTCAAACTTTCACAACAGTGCACCCCTCTTGTATATTTTAATAATACTGAATACCCATAGTTAAACAAAAAACCAATCTGCTTTTTACGGTCATTTTTTCCCCCTCATTTAATTGTTTCCCTCATTTAATTGTTTCCCTCATTTAATTGTTTCCTCATTTAATTGTTTCCTCATTTAATTGTTTCCTCTCATTTAATTGTTTCCCTATTTAATTGTTTCCTCATTTACACTGCTTCCTTATTTCACTTGTTTCCTCTCATTTAATTGTTTCCTTCTCATTTAATTGTTTCCCCTCATTTAATTGCTTCCATTAATTGTTTTCCTCATTTAATTGTTTCTCATTTCATTTTTCCTCATTTAGTTCTTTCGCTAAGGCCGAGCATGTTTACGCGATGCTCAGCCTGGTGCAGCGCGTACTCGCCATAACTTTTTCGTATAACTTTTTAAACACTGGCTTAAGCGATATACTAACAGGTACAAGTGAACATCTTAGGCCTGACAGAACGAGATCTACTAAGATGAAGATGATTATTAGCTATTACAAGCATGGCCTTTCCTAGCATATCTGCTATCCGGCTAAGACAAGTATTTTGCTGCCCCCTCCCTGGCTTTGCTTTTTTTCGTGAATCCAAAATCCTGTAGTTCATGATTACCAACCCTAGATGGAATAAATACCCCTATGATTTTGTTGAGGTCGATTTGCAAATACAATGAACTTTCTGTCCTTAGTCAAATAAAAATAACAACAAAAGAAACCATGATATTGTTTGACAAACCAACTGAATAAAGCAACACGATTTTATCATAAGCACAGATAATGCTATCAAACCAGCAACACGTTTAATTTACAAAATAACATCTTATTTATCTACTTGCTGGCATTAGGTCCCAGAGAAGTTTTTTTATTTGCATATTCGAGTTTAGATTCATGTCCAGTCCAGTTGTAGTTGCTTTATGTTTATTAAAAAAAATATGATATTTAACGGTATGATTGTTGATATATAACTTTCTTTTAATTTTTATTTCTTTATCTCTTGTTTAGAAGTCTAACAGTTCAGACAGCAAAATTCCCTATTTCGTTTTGTAAAATAGAGTTACCATATTGTAATCCTTCCACTGATTGTATTCGTGCCTTGCTTCTTTCAGTAGCGGCTATAGCCATTTCATAGGCGGCTGCTATTATTTTAAAGGCATATAATTTTTACGATCAAGTGACTCAATTATTAGATTAATGAAAGACGTAAGATATTTAAAATGATTGAGTAAAATAATCAATGCATTCAATCCTCATTTCAGCTTATCGCAAAACATTACAACCCTATAGCCACTTCTGATAATACCGAGTAAGTGTTTTTATTATTTCTGTCATTCCTTATATTTCCAAACGAATAAATGCATGCCAAATGACTTTGCTTTTCGAAATCTTTTACCAATTTCACACTTGCCTAATCCTGCCAACAGCCGATCGTTTTTGAATTATTGTCACAACCCAATTGAACAACTCGTGGTCTAGGGTACATTGGCGAGGTTCACCCAGGTCCCCGTAGGTTGGACATACATTACAACAGTTGTATACATATAAATATGACGTATACAATCAATAACTCTGTATAAATAATATAAATAATAACTTTAATAATTTTATAACTGACTACAGAAAATATAGGATTTATGTGACGATTTGCATCACCCACAATAGTATTACATTCAATAAATAGGCCAAATTATAATAGATTAGTTATTACATTATAATTGTCAGCTGGTCTCCTCAATCCTAAATGTCCGGGTCCTCTCCCGAAATGCCTCCAGAACGGCTGGATGTCAGGCTGTTACGGCACTTCAGGCAGGTCCATTTCACGTCCGATACGACTTGAAGGTTACTCCAGATTCAGGGCCTACATGTTACAACAACATGTACGATATGCATATATATGACCACACAATGCTACTTCGATATTACAGTATACAACGTATTGTCTAAACTATACAACATACCTCCAGAACGATCAACCTATCACACACACATCAACTTTTTCATGTAAATGCATCGGTTATATCAAATATGGTAGTAATGCAATAATAAAACACACACATCAAACATGTATGTAAATAAGCCGTTACATGGCATGGGCGAATGCAAAAATAATCGTAACAAAATCTGGTGTTGTACGTCACCAGCGGTTGTTAACTAACAGAGTGCCACAAGTTTCGTTTTCATACCATACCAAGATGTGAACACATCCTTTCAAACATACTCCCTTCACCTACTCTATGATATCTTGACAATTATTAGCAGTACTGCTAACTCTTTTCTAGAAAAAAATTTCCAGCAATAGACGAAAAAATATCTAGAATTATCTAAGACATAAGACGGTAATACAAAAGTCTTTTTATTTATTTACAAAATCAGTATATCTACCTTTAAACAATGTCTTGTTGCTGTTTCAATTATCTTCACGCTAATGGTTTTATAAATTGTGATAAAAATATATCAAAAATAGTAGATATTTTTAAAACGTTTTTTTTGCAATTTCGTTTGGATCGACAAATCATACTGTATCTTGAAAACAGTTTAAGAAAAAATAGACCACAAATATACATTCAATAAAGGAACTATTGTCAAATAATGTTTTTATTGCTATTATGTTTTTTTAAAAGTATAAGTGTAGGAAAAACGTAAACTCATACAAATGATAATATAAATATAATTATCGAGACCGCTTAGTTGTATCTATATGTAATGACTAAGAACGTATCTAATCAGAAGTGTTGTAAATTTAATGTCCGGTTATATCCGAGAATGTTTTCTTTCCCTAACATTATTAAAACAATCTGTGTTGCACCCAGGGCAAATTTAACGGCTGGAACTGTATAAATATCAATGCAATTTATTACTTTTAAATAAAGTATATGCATGCACGGTAGAGATATTTTACAAAACCCACAATATAACCTTAGTTCTGTAGACCCATATTTAAACGAAGCAAAGCGAACCAATTTAGAAACATCGAAATAGCATCTAAAGAACACCTGGATGTTTCAAAACAAATTTCAATCTAAATGCTAAATTTCAAAGTCTGCTGCACTAGTCTGCATCTTTAGTAATAGCTTTATATACATATATATATATATATATACATATATATATATATATATATATATATACATATATATATATATATATATATATACAGTTTTAAATATAACTTAGAAACTAATAATCACGAATACCTTTTCTATAGGGTTTTGTATAATGACTCATTTACACCCTTGTAGATCTAAGTCCCATACTTTACTTAAAATTATTTAAAGAACAAATAAATAAACAGTAAAAAAAATTATTAAGCATATTATCTAGATGTCATTTTGTTATAACTAGATGACTTAAAAATTCTATAGATCTGTAAAAAGCGATCCAAATTTGCAGTTCTTTGATCGCCAGTAGCTCAAATCCAGCAAAAATGCTGGGGGGCTCCATATATTGAAAAAAGACAGTTTGACAGTCTTTATTGCAACTCTCTTATAACATTAATTATGTATTGATGATTTGCCCCGCCCCCTCACAACCTCCTGGTTGCGCCATTGCTTGCACGCCATACTTTTTGACCATGCATGTATTTGTCTCTTTATTAGCAATAAGATACACATACACACACACACACATATATATATATATTACATAAAGTGTGTATGTCATTAAGAATGTATTATTCATTGTGTATAGTTAAACCATCTTTGCACAGCAACTATCACAGCAAGATACATGACATTTAATGTTATATACAATGTGTAATGTTGATTAATGATTTTTTCACGCTTTTTTACAACATATTTATAGTGTGGCATCAAATTTAAATGATATCCTGTGACAAATGCAAATCAATCACCAATTCAAAGGTAAATATTTTCCTGTTAAGTTTATGAATAAAAACGGTCTGTAAAAGATTTAACGTTGTGAGTACACCACGTCTCTTATCGATGCCATTTATGAAGACATTCTAAATAAAACCAAAGTCGGATAGACAGCTACAATAAATAACATAATACGTATATTAATACTTATATTTTTATAAAAATAAATTTTGTATTGTTTTCAGACCGATTTCCAGCCCAGCCAATGAACCACCATACGAAAGGTACTTTTTTTTTACTCACTACTGTTTTAAATTTAAATTGGTTATTCAATGACTTAGCGATCTGTTCTGTTATTATAACCCTTACCCTGCCCTCTCGAGAAAGGCAACAAATAGGAAGTCCTGAAGATATATATTTAGATGGGATTTCAATGTTTTAAATAATTGACGCGGGGGGGGGTCTCAAATTTTTCTGTTGTAATATTCAAATGGATCTTTATCAATTTCCAGCGCACAATGCCACCAGAAAGCTTTCGCGCAAATCACTTCGGTAAGTTTTTTTGATTTCATGTTTAATATGTGTGTGTGTGTGTGTGTGAAGTCCTGTATGATTAGAGATGAAATCTCTTAGATCCTATAAACCACTTGTGGGACGGTTTTTACGGTGTCCTTTCTTCATCCACAATCATATTTCTGATAGTGCAATGACAATGGAGATATATCTGGGGAACTTGAGCCAAGACCTGAAACTTTTCCTCACCGGAGATCGAACCAGGTACCTTCAGGTCGACAGTTAAGCGCTTTACCCACGCCCATGCCCTTAGGTTTAACAGTGACTTAATTCACTTGGAGAACTATAAAGGTTTTACTACAGTTTGTTGGAAAAACTTTATGTAATGAAAGATTAATTTCCTTAATTTTTGTAATTCGAAAATTTTTTGAACGGAATGAACTGAAAATTATTTCTTTTCAATGAGTACAATGAAATGTCTATCTCCTAATAGTAAGCAGCCATTTTTTCGAGCACGTATTTAGAACAGGTGATAAGTATAGTAGGGCACGTAGGCCAAGTTCTGCCCATTTTGGTTGTTTGATCGGTCCTAGTACATTTAATGATAAACACAATTAATATTAGCTCTTAAAAAAATTCAATGATTTTCTGTGTATGTTCAATTCTTTGTTATCTAGATAACCCTCCTACTCCGTTCGTCAAATTCATAAGCCCGATGTGACCATAAGCCCAATATGACCATAAATCCAATATGACCATAAGCCCCATATGCGAAGCCCATTCTTACCCGGGATTCAAAAAGTTTTCACTTTCTGAAATAGTTTAACGAAAGAATTTTTTTCAGTTAATGCATTATTAAAAATTTCACAGCAATAATAAAGAAGTCTAATAGAAAAATAATTAAACTAAAAAGCTATCAAAATATTTATTGTTGGCTTTCTAAACATTTTCTATCTTTTTTTTGTTTACAGACATCGTGGAGGAAGGCATAATTTAACTTAAAAGTTTTAATTATATCAAAGTTTTACTTAAGATAAAACAAGAAAGAAGCAGAGAAAGACTAAGAACAGAAATATTATTATACTAGCTAAAATTTGCAAAACTTTTGTATATAAATACAATCCCCATTTTTCGATAGCTAGTTATTTTTTGGTTTTTCGGTAGACCCGATTTTTTTATGATTGTATTTTAAACTGGAATACTGTTGTATTAATTCTTTACTTTCGATTTAACGCAGAGCCCAAATCAATATTACATATAGATTTATTTAGTGTAAGAGTAAATAAAAAAGACCAAAAAAAGACAACAACAACTCACATTGAGATGAATGAAAATGTAAATAATAAAACTTTAAATAGTTATATTTTTCGTATGTATGAGAAGTGAATGATTTGTAAACAAACCAATGAACAAGTTGATAACCATAACCAGTAAGTATGATACTGGAATGCCACCCCCTTTTTTTTCCACTTTAAAAAAAAAATCCCAAAGCCGATAATCTTTGGTCAACATATTTTCACTTGTTTGAAAGAAGTTTAAAGTTAAATTGGCGTGCATGGTAATTGCTTACTGTATTGTTACACAGCACCAGATCAAAGGCCCGGTACCCTGACCGAAGAGCATTATTTTTAGCCAAGCAAGAGTCAACTCCCTTGAGGGAGACTACATTTTCGGAATTCCCAGTCTTTTTTAGGCGCGAAGTTATACACACGTACGATGCGAACGTACGTACACGCCAGGCAGCCGATTAGCCTATGTATTAGATTATTATTATTTTTGTTTACTTCTAGGCTTTTTTAGAGCATTTTCGAAAAAATGCTCTATTGTCCCCGTTTTGACTGTCTGTCTGTCTGTCCGTCATCACCCTAGATTCCAATGAGGTTTAATCATGATGTATATATATCATTTTGTAGGTCTTGGCCTGCCATGTGCATCAAAAGTCCAATTGCGATCTGACCTCTCAGGGCTGGGCTTCATGGTTCCTAAGGGGCTTATATATTATATATAGATTATAAGCTAAACAAAGTATATGTAATTTCCATTTATTTTTGTAACAGTTATTAAACATGACTGTTTCCTCTCTATTTATACATGAAAATGCTCTAAAACGTCCTGTTTTTACAGGCTTAATTTGGCTTATTTTTTTAATCTGTACACGTAGCACTGGAAACTAACTTAATCACATGGCTTGTTCTTAATTTTTTTAATGTCATTGCAAATTGACCACATTTTTCAAAAAATGAAAATGAACTTTTTTATTAATCTTAATTCATAATAAAAGATCTGATGGAAAATCTGGAGAGCAAGAAAGAGAGAGAGAGAGAGAAAATAGATAGATAGATAGATAGAGAGAGAGAGAGAGAAAGATAGAGAGATAAAGAGAGAGATAGAGAGGTATTAATACATATATATATATATATATATATATATATATATATAATAATAATAAAAAAAAAGAGAGAAGCACAGAGATATTTAGCATACTGATGTGTTGGAGATAAAGACACATGTAAAATATTTTAATCTCCATCAAAATTAAAAACTGCAATTCATAAAAACTTAAAGAATGCTTGGCTTATATTCTTTTTTATTCAGTTATAACTGTTCTGGCACTCAGATTGGTATATGATGCATTAGGGAATATAGCCAAATGATCCTATAGTCTCTTCTTTGTGTCTTCTTTCATTTCACTTGTCCTGGCCCTCTTGTATTATCTTCTGTTTTTCTTAATCAATTATTAAATCATTAAAAACGTAAAGAGTAAATGAAATACCTTTTAAAACACATTTTCTGAATTTTGCATATATCATGTCTAGGAATCTAAATTAGAAAGTTCTCATTTGATTTCTTAATACCAAACTAACATTCCATAGAACAGGAGTGGGCAAACTTTTCTACGGAGTGCCACATTGAAACTTGATTGTAATCGCGGCCGCATAAATATCTTGTCTATCGCACAATTACAATTTAATATTTGGGTATGAAAAATATGAATTAAAGATAATTTGTCATTTTATTTCCACATCCACACACTTTTACACAGGTGCAATACATTTTAAATGCAAACTTAATCAGTTGTTAGTAAGTAAGAATAAGTTCCCTTAACTTTGTCGTTATCGGGCAGATGAAGAGTAGAATTCATCTGTTTCTATAATCTCAAGATATAAAGGGGTTGTGTGGTTAAAGAACGCTCAGACGCCTTTACTCTAACTTAAAGTCGGCACCATTTAAAGCTAGTGACTTGGGGACTTTCATCAGGACCTGAAAATCCCAAGCTTTCACTGAGATTAAATCTGGGACCTTCGGTCGAGGAAGTCGAGTTTCTCTACACCGCACGACCACCCGTCAGTGGCTAATTTGATAATAACACTTTTCTATTCTAATCATTTCAACAAAATAATTTGTATTAACTTCTCCTTCAGGTCATAATCTGGCAAGCAGGTCAAACAGCTCTAACTAATATTCCTGAGCAATAAAACCGATTTAATATCACCAGATTCAAATCAGCAACATTCGGAATAAAATTTTGAAAAATATAGCAAAATCAAACTATAGAACTAATATCTAAATAGAATCGTAAATTATACATGCAAACGGGCCTCATAATATACTCAATAAGGTATGTGTCTGCGGGACGTATAGTTTGCCCACTCACAGTAGAATATTCTCGTGAGGGAATTTCATTTTGTCTCTGAATATTGAAGGATCCTCTGTAGAACGTAAGTCCACTTCAACATTTTGCCATCTGGGTGTGAGATCATTTACAATGTTTTTAACTGACTTCACGTCATTCTTCCCCTATCTTTAAATACGCACACATGTCTTCGACAAATGTCTTCATCTCATGTCATTGACCCATTTTTTGAAATTTCTTTAAAATAAACTTTGACCCACGCATTGAAGCGTGTCTTTGGACACATGCTGCTGTAAAATGTCTTTGACAAACGCACGGACACATCGACATGCACTGTCGCTACTGTCCCTCCACATGATATGCATTTAACACCTGCTTTATCAAATTTCTTTGATACATGTCATTGTTGCTCTGTCTCAGTCGTATTGGGTAAGCGTTAATAATTTGGGACAGTCTCTTAACTGAGACCATGACAACCGACATCACTAGAACCTTTAACTGTCGAGTTATGCATGCTCTCTTTGCCCCCATGCGCCACTCTTACCCTGTAAGTTCCACTTGCAAGCCTACAAACCCAGAATATGACTCAGATTTGATTAAAATAATAACAGATAGCGAAAATGGAACATCCTCTATCGGCATTAGATAACATTAATTTTTTTATGAAACATTTTTTTATTATTTGAAACAATGTTTACTACAAACATAATCAAATCAACCACTAAAGAAAAATTCACTGATAAAAATAATATTAATTAAATAATATGTTAGCAGCGCTGTTTGTTTATACCTTACATAACTGTCCTTACATAACTCAGTGCACAAAATCACACAGAAAATCAATTAAGCCACTTATGATCTTATAAAAGCTTGAGAGTTTTACATGTTTTCGCTATTCAAATGAAAGAATGAGACTTGATTCATGTGGTCATAAACTGACCTAACAGCAGATCCTATACAAAAATAAAATCATCATTATATTTTTTCCCCTTGCTTTTTATTATTATTATTATTTTTTGTACAGTTTCCTTTTTAGTAAATCAATAAATATTTGTTTTGAATTTAATATAAGAAAAAATAGATTTGTTGAAAATATTATTATGTATACATTTACATTTTGTAGTATTTACTGCAGGGAAAAATCATACGGAAAAAAGAAAAGAAAATTTTCACTCACTTTGTCAAGAAATGTCTTGTTGTTTGGGCTTGACTCTTCTTCTTTTATTTGAGTGGTAATGACAATCAAGGTTATTAATCGCTATTTAATACTGACTTTATCTCAAAATTATCATATTTATTATCATATATCATACATTTTTATGAATGGGATATAAAACAAAAAGTATATATATATATATATAATACATTAATTAATTTTTATTTAATGGACATGAGCTACATTTATTACATTAAAATGTATATTAAATGGTTTTCTCTTCAGCTACTATAGTAGCCTCATAAAGTTACAGTAATAAAAAAGTTTCGCATCATTTGTCTGTTTTATTTATTTTGAAAAAATAAATAAGCGTATTGATTGATATCTATGTAAATGAATAAAGTGTACTTCACATATCAACAAGTAAACATTGAGTTGTTTTGTAAAAGATTACACGAAATGAGGTAAATATTTAAAAAAACAACTAATAAGGAACAATCCTATTTTTTTTTTTATATAAATATATTTACTATAATTTATGATGAAGTTTCTGTTTACTTTATATATTTTGTCCGTCCCTGTTCCAGTTATATTAGGATAAACAGTTAAACCAACGGTATAATTCCCAGGTGTCAGGAATACTGGTATTAGCTGTCTACAAACAGTGTTAAAGTATAAAGGTTCCTTTGGGTGTGGACTGTTGATGGATATATATTATTATGTTCAAATTTTAAAAGTTAATCTAAAAGTCAGATTAAAAAAACAAAAAATCACAATTTCCAAGTTTTGAACTGACATTTTCATTGTATTTATATCATGTCGAAAATCTCCATTTAATTATATTATATGATTTTGCTTTGTTTTTTATCAATAAAATTTTGTTTTATAGACACACACACTAGAAAATGAAAGCCTATATGTGGATGTATAAAAACCCTTCCCATTGTGTCTCTTATTTCTTGCCTTTTTCTCTCTCTCTCTGTCCCTCTCCCCCCCCCCCAAATTAACACTTCAAATGCACATCACAATAATTTTAGGAAGTAGGTCAATATGTAAATTATCTGCCAATTAGCAATCCCATTTGTTGAAAATTTTTTTTTGGCAATTAATTTAACCCTCTGACCGCCAGACAAAGGGGGACAACGCCCTTTAACTTTCATTTCATTCTTTTCTTACTTCCCTACATGGAGATCCGTGGCTTTGCTGTCACGTTTCGTGCATCATGCCAGATTGTCTTTTCGCACCAAACATTAGCATAACAAAATATTCAGATCGACATTTTGTGAAATAAAGTGAAATGCTAGCACAAAATATTTCAGACAGACAACTTCTTACCTATTCCGCTACACAGTGTCTTTTCCCCACTAAACAAATTTGGATTGATTGCAGATATTTTACATCAAATGCTAATCACCATTTATCAAATGTTAATCATCATTTCGAGTTAAAGCTAGCGTGCACTTTGATATACAAACTGTATACATGTATCCCATTTAAGTTCCAGATATTGACAACGGTGTAAGTCCTTTTACAAAGGCATTTGAACCTATAGTGGAGTACTAAATACCAGTATTCCGTGATATGATAACTGCAGGTGACAAAGTAAACTTGTACATATAAAGTATACTAAAGTAAGCTGGGGCACCGACTCATGATTTTAAATTAGATTAAGCATCATTCAATATGATAAAGTGAAATCTAATACACCATCTCAACATGACATCAATGAAAAAAGCACCATCTCAACAAGGCATCAACGAATAGCACCATCCAACATGACATACGAATAAAGAACCATTCAAATAGTGATATCAATGAATAAGCACCATCTCAACATGACATCAACGAATAAGCACTCATTCAACAAAGATGATATCAATGAATAAATCCTCACTTAAATCATCCTTTTCGTCCTTCATAAGACTGACACGTGAAAGCTAACAGCCCCAAACCCCAAACAATCGGACCATCCAATGCGTGTCCATGGGCGTCGCTAGGAATTTTTCCAGGGGGGCAAACATTTTTCCAAGGGGGGGGAATTACAACTTTATGACATTTTTTTTAAATGTAAGGGGGGAGCAAACTCTTATATGACAGTTGCCCCCAATGAATACGCCCATGCGTGTGTCTACGTTCTTCGGACTACCTTTCTCTCTGTGTTTGTCCTTACTTGTCCTAATTACCTATGTGAACTTAACTGGTTCGAACTTCCTTTTGAATCACCGCATGTTCCTGCCACAGACACCGGCAGTACGTGCAGTTTTCACGCCAAACTATTGGTGAAGGTTATAGCGTGGAATTTTGCATGTAGGTGGAGAATAACACAATTATCATCAAATATTGGTATAGTTGAACCTTTAATATAATATAGGTCAGCAGTTAATTCACTACTACAGCAAGGAGGAATAATATAATAATAAATCAAGAGCATAGCGATAGTACATGTATATATCAGCATGTAAACACAGATATGCAGACTTACTTTATCTCCTTGAATGTCGAAATTGCAATTTGCCGGTGGGAAGATTTTCCTTCACTCAAGCAGTCTGCTAATAAACGACTGTTATAGTTCATCCTGCAGTCAAATTTGATGTGGTTTAGCCGGAAAGTCATAAAAAAAAGAAAACCGCAGAAATAAATAAATAAATCTTATAGAGTACATTGTAATACTTCGTCCGTTGGTTAACCATAGAATAACAAATATCACTTAGACATACACGAAACAACTGTATCGCTTTTTTCACAGATAAAGTAATGTTAACATCTATTTAAAAACAAAACAGATCAACATTTGGTGAAAAATGTTTGTCTTACTACAGTTTTACACTGTGCAATATAACACAAAAAAGAATTTAACTAGTCAACACATTTTTCTGATTATTAAAAAAATAGGCATAATAAAACTATTCGAGTTATTTGGCGTTAAAAAAACAACATTTCATCTATTATCAAAGGTACATAAGGTAAAGGCAACAGTTCTTCCCCTTGGCAGTTCTTGTTTGTATTCTTACACCTTTAAAAAAAATAAACTATAACAGACTGATATTGTATATTTTTGTCTACTACAATCACACACACACACATACATACACACACACACACACACACACACACAAACACACACATATATATATAACACAACTTACCTTGAATGTATCTCGATGCTTGAGAAGAAAATGTGATTCTCACTTATTACCTTTTGTTAGTCTGGTTGAACCAGCCGATTGTTGTTTGATACTTTATATCCACGTCTTTAATCTTACAGATACACCACCGTTGAACCTCCTCTACCACAGATGGACAGTTTTGTAAAACTAACACTGAACATCACGTCCAGTTTATAAAATCAAAATGTCTAATTATTAGAAAATAAATAACTTAGTATTGGAGACAATAAACTTATTACTATAACACAAAATACTAAATATGAACAAATAAAAATAAATCAAAGAAAACTGATGTCATTGAATTTAGTATAAAAAAATGTGTAGAAATATAGCCTACGAATATGCATATTATTATTGGGAACTGCACTATATTTTGACTATTATACAATTATTTATATCTATGTACTATTTAAAAGACCGAGACTGACGTATGTGTTAATGTGATGGCCAAAACACAAACAAAATAATCATCAAAACTGAAATTTTTGATCTTTATGAGTATATAGCATTTTAAGCCAGACAAACTCAACTGAAATGTGGGATTAGTCTATCACTTAAGACACTTCAGATATGGGAAAGTTCCATTGAATTTTGACAGCCACATCCCAAATTGTTAATAAATCTATATCATAATATATAAATGGCTTTAAAATTTTGCACACACACACACACACATATATATATATATATATATATATATATATATATATATGTGTGTGTGTGTGTGTTTGTTTGTGCTCAAATATAAAATACTTGCACATATAGGATAACAAATTTACACATACGTGTTTTTTAAACTTACTGATGATTTTCAAATTGCATGAAAACAAAGGTCGTCTCGACTCAAACCTACAACCCAATATATTTCATTGACCACATCGCTACTCAGGTCACTGACATTGCTATTAGAGATTAAACGAGTACATCCCAATACCTAATGATTTAATTGACGTCACCGTACCCATTAGACAAATCATGACAAGCCATGTCACGAATTACATGGAGATTAGAGTTCCGTTCCTTTGCCAAGAAACTTCAAGGTCTCTTTCAGAAAATGTGAAATTTCCGACGACATTATATGTAGATCCTTTTACTGCAGGCAAACATTCCTCACTTGCTACTGTACCTGATAAAATAAAATAATGAAAAAAGCAACAAAAAGAAAAAAGACCTTACAAGTATATCTGTAATATTTTGACTGACCATGAATAAGGATTAAAATTCTCACTCAATTAAGAAAATGCTTATTGCTGGTTTATTACTTCCTTTCATTAATCTATTCATTCTTCTTTCCTCCCCCCCCCTTTCTCACACACACTCTCTCTACCACACACACTTATATATATATATATATATATATATATATATATATATATATATATCAGTACTGCACCGGTATTATTAACAGTTAAATCACATATTTATAACAAATGTCTACATAACAATTTAGCAAATAAATATTATTTTTCCTACTTACCCATAATCAATAGAAACAGAAGTTTGAAATTCATCACTAGAAAAAATTTAAAGAAATTATAATGTTTGATAATTCCTTCTTTTTTCAACATATTGAATTATTGTTAACAAATTTATGAATTTTTTGTACTTTGATCTCCTTAACAAATCAATAAATTTATAAAGCACATTAAACCTGAACAGGATAATACAGGGCACACTATTTTTCTGAAACTAGCACATATTAGTAAAATAAATGTAAACACTATAATTTATATATCCTTTAAAGCCAACTAGCATAAAAAAGGCTTGATTGACACAAATACATGGTCTTTTGAATATTTAAATAATCTTACATTCAACTAAAAAACGTATATAGGTATAATTTTTTCCTTTTTTGCTATTTGGCATTTTTTTAGAGTTAAAATATACTTAATGATGTAGTAAACTCTCCACTAGCTATTCTGATGCTGACGAAAGTGATTGTGCAAATGTATTCCCGAGCTAGAACAATATTAGTATGTGAACGTATTAACGGAAATCTTATTTTATTACATAGATATATTTTATTACATATTATTTCAAAAAAATATTCCAAATGTTGCCAAAGGTAAATCTGTTTTTAAATGCCAGATTTTAGAAGAAAAATGCTAGAAAATGCTAAATCAGGCAATAGCAAATGCTAAATTGGCAACACTGCCCACACTACGCTCGTCCTGATCAACACAAACGTTAATTTTTTTTACTTTTTTTAGGTCCAGGTATCAGCGTTTCATCAATCCTCTCAATGTGATGCCTTAGGACCCATCATGGCCCAGTGTACGAAAAGTTTGCCCACCTCTAAGTATATGTATATGTAATAACATTCCTACGTGATATACATTTTTTAACGTTGATAAAACAAATAAACATTTTCCTCTTATTTAGCATTTATATGTTATGATTTAGCTTTACTTTCTAGTACTACACAGGTCATTAAGACAAAATGTTTGGTCAATTTCACAAATATAAGCTTAATAACCAAGAAATCAATAACAAAATAGGTCTTTATTTTACAGACTAGAACTCTTCACGTACTGTTCAAATGACTAATTCTAAGTGTGTAATTTCGTTACATTTAAAATCATAATATTTCGCAAGCTGCTACGGGGTTACCTGTGACTCTAGAGAAATAACAACGTAACGCACTAGATAAGACATTTCAATTTAAGGTAAACTGTCCAGATGATATCACTTCTTTCGTTAAATTTGTTAACCAGAATGAAAAATTAGGAATTCTAGATATTGCTGTTTTCATAGGGTTGTTAACGACTTATTATTTTTTTTAAGAATAGTTTCGTGGAAGAAATGAAATATTATTCAAAGCCTTGATGAGTACTTGTTGATCATTGACTATTCTCCTCTTGAAATAAATTTTAATTAACAGAAGCCAAATGGAGTAACACTGAATTTATAAAAGAACAAAAAGTCGCCAGTGCATACATCAATGAAACATTAAATTGCTCGGTAATAATTATATTAGTGTTCGTTATGATAACAATTCCCTTTGTTTTTTCAAAGTTAAAGAAAACATACAGCTATTACATTTCTATCACATTTCCATCCACCTAGCTACATACCTTCTTAACGAATCTACTTACTTACATACCTTCTTACCTACATGCCAAACTGACTGCCTGCACACCTTACATATCTACCTAACCATTAACATATCTATCTATATAATATGTCCGTCTTTTATTTGTGTACGCTTCATCAAAAGTGGTTGAATCCTTAAAGAATTGCGAACAGGAGACAGAAACATCATTTGTTTTTACACATTTTATCTAAAACAATGTGTTTGTGTTCAAAGGATGCTACAGTAGCTTGTTATTGGTATGCAAACTATTTAGAGTTTCGTTTCACCATTATGTACGTTAACAAACTAGAGCTTCCAGCATCTATTTATTTGCTAAAATTATATTTTGCTGTTTTTGATTTTGTTGGTTTTATCGACCGCTATTTTCGGGAAATAACAAACGGATGCTTCCGATTCACAAATATGAAAGACAATTTGAATGAAAGTTTCATCGAACTTCTTGTTGTAAGGGATCAGTTTCCGTGTAATTTAGTCATTGTCCCATTCTTTCCCATCATGTTGAACGGACTTAAATGCACCATCACCAAACCAATAAATGAAGATATAGTCCAATACACATTAGCTTCATAGTATGTGCATTCTAAATATATATGTTGCTTAATAACATGAAAATTGGCAGCAGGCAAGTTCAATTTTTCGTCATATATTTGTATCCCGTGCTACTCAAGTACATGTTTAGCTCATTTTTTGTTTATCAATTTTTATTTTCGCTTAATTCATAATGCAATTCTAAATGCTACTTCGCATTAAATCAGCTGATAGAAGAGAATCTATTTCGGCATTTAAAATAGAGATACGGTATTCTGAGTTTTTACTGCTTATGTCTATTCTAAATTTTAATACTAAGTTATAACTCGCAGGAATTTTCATTTATTTCAAAGGTAACTACGGATTTAAATGAATATATTAATCAACTGATAGGCTTAAGATATTTTAGGCAAGTTGCATCGAATACATTTTTTACCGGTATTTTTATTCATTTCTTTAGTTTATCATATACTAACTATGCAAGATCAACTGTAGCATTTGTGTTTGAGCTCCAATATTTACTATATCGATCTTTTCAAGTAATCTTAATGGGCAGAAAGACATTTTAGATTTTTTCATTATTTTATATTGGTATAAGATCTGTTTAGTGTCAGGAATAATTAAATAAAATCTTTTTTTTTCTTTACTTTATGACAGTTACATATAGTACTAGGGTTTATATGTGAGTGTTGCCGGTCATAACTCATAAAGAAAGATGTATTGATGTTTTTATGTTACAAACAAAGACAAACGTGAAATAGATTTTAGTATATTTGTATACATTATTAGACTAAATGTAATATATACATATATATATATTATATGTTATTTATATATTTGAACATTTAGGGATGACAGGTAAGCCCAGGCAGGGCTGACCTTAGCTGATTTGACTGATTGCTTCAAATTGATTCAAATGATCGGCAGGGGCCGCGCAATTTCATATTTATATTAATAGTTGTTATTAACAACAGAAAAGGGGGCCTCGTAAACATCCACTGAATGGGGTCCTCAATATTGTAAGTATGTCGGTCAAAAAATAGGGAACCAAAACTATGGAATTAATATTTCAGAAGGGCTTTCTAACATTTTTATTGTAGTTTTTACAATAAGATATATTACCTAGCTTTAAGCAGTTAAAAAGTTTAACTTTAAGTCATAAGTCAACAGGGAATACACATATTTATATGTATCTAATAGATATAAATATAAATAAACATATATTTTATATGTATATATTTAGATTATTTTCTGATTTTGGTTTTCCATTTCATTCTCCGTTTAACGACAAAAATTCTACCCAGACTCTAATTTTAATTTATAATGACTTTAACTTTATGAGACTGAATGATTGTAAAACAAACTAAATGAATTGACAAAGTTAGCTGTTAAATTGATGAAGTTCCTTATCGTTTGTATTTTTTCCTATTTTGCTGTGTTCTTTCTCTTTTTTTTTCTTGTCAGATATCGAGCAAAAGAAAACAAAGGCCGAAATCTTTGTAGAAATTGGCGAAATGGAATGGATCCCAGTTTTAAAACATATTTACAATGAAATTCAAAAAAAAATTTTACATTGTGTGGACGCATACAACTTGTGTTTCGAAATTAATTATGGCCAGAGCAAGCTTTAATTTATATTATGTATACCTGGCGTGTACTGATTTAGGTGGAGCATGGCTTGATATAAAGTAACGGGCAAGATTTATGAAAAATTACTGAAAAGCCAAGTTGAGTAGAGCCAAGAGAATAAATTCATTAGTTTTCATTTTAAACAATTAGGCACAACGCACTGAGACTTTTTGGCTATATCAACAGGAACAACTGGTGAAATTAGCAGATATTGTAACAGTTTATTATTCATTTAATTCTTTCTGATTCTTAGGCAGAAAGACACAGGTCGGGAAGTGCCTTTATCTATTCTTGATGCCAGGAAGAGAAATGTGAAAAATTAAAAAAAAAAATGGACGTTCCCTGGTCAATTGGCACGTCTGCGGGTGACGTTTATAAGAAGCTGTTTGTTTGTTTATTCAATGTTTATGGTGGATCCCCACCAGTTAGGTGTATGCCACGAGCTTATAGTGTCCGTTGAGAACGTAAGTCACCACTGATATATTTTCAGTGTTTTGTAGATGATATTGTGCTGGCAATAATAGCGAGTATGTTTTATCTTCAGAAGAATTTTTTAAAATTCTGATATACGTGTTTTCTTGGTGATATCTGTTCAATATATCAACGGCTACATGAGATAAAATTTATTGTGACAACTTATAACACAATACATGACATAAAGCACATGATAGAGTTTGGCTAAGTGGTGTAGCCTAATACCAGATCGGGATAGATTTAGAAAATAATTCATGTTTCTGTAACCGTACATTTAGTATACTGGGTGCGGTAAGCAAGACGCCCAGCTGCAACTACGTCCCCTAACTTTTGTTAGTACCCATATAAAGGTAGGGAAACTCTGGGCACCTTCACCAAAAAATCACTAGCTGTAATTTCATTGCTCACTGAGGATAGAACCTGAAACATCTGGTCAACAGTCAATGACCAACGGTCTATTCAATTTTCGTATTACTTTGAGTTTAATATTGTTAAATACACTTTTTAGAGAATTTTTTAGTGTTTTTTTTTTTTGAAAACGCTAAATATTATTTTGTATTTTGAAATGTATCGAAACATATTTAAGTATTTAAAATGATTCAAAAAGGTAGCATTAAATAAACAGATAGTTTAATAGGTATATATTTGTAATTTTACTAATAAAAATGAAATAAAAGAAATAATAGGGGCTAGAAAACAAAATAACAATAAATTACTAAATAAAACTCACTTATAAAAGAACAAAAAGAGACAACAAAAACTTTATAATAAAAAAATCATCATCGTTCAATCAATAATCTTAATTGTCAAATATGTCAAATTTAATTAAATTTTTCTACCATGCAGGATCGATCACCACGGAAACAAAGATCTATACTGAACCTCTTTTTAGAACTTAACTGTCTAGTCAGACAAACCTGATGTGTGTTGGTCGTGAAGACTAGTCTACTATTATTATCATTCAAAATTCAAACTCGTTGGATTTCATTATAAAATAGGTTTAGGAATGCATGAAATCGAAGTCATTTGAAAAAATTGTGCTTACCTGTCATAATATGGGCCTAAACTTGCATGTAACTTATTAATGCCAACACATTTTACAAATAAATTAAACTATACTCTCAGCAAACATTAAAAATAATTAACAACTAAGTATGAGTATTAAATTACTGATAATTAATACTATACTTTCTTAATAATTTAGAAAAATAAAATTGACTATAATTTGATCACACTATGTAAGGCCTATACACATAAAAAATACAAGTGTAAGTTCTACATATCACAAAAAATAATAAAACCCTTTGAAACTCGATAAGAGTTACAATCAGCAAATTCTCAATAAGTAGGAACAGACATAACAAATGATATTATTTGAATAAAAACAGTTCAATATTTACCATTATTATAATTCAAAGAGACAACATCTAATTAGTGCCCTGAGATTTATAATATATTTTTTTAAACAATCGTTTTTCATCGATTACTGCAAATTATAAAAAAACTTTTTTTTTATTATTTTTGTTTTGTTGGCTTTTGTTTTATGTAAAAATTTATTATTTTTAGAACATTGTCTTTATTATCCTTTTTTTCCATTTCCGAAATTAGTATTTAATGTCTTAAAATTTATGATTTTTCTATTAAATCAGTGAATTTTGGCTTTGGATAAGTTCCTTTTTCGATAGCTTCAAACTTTGGAAGTTAACATTTTATCTTTTACTTTCTAAAGTTCATGATCAGAAGTCGAATTTGGTGCCACTAATACAACATTAGCAAAGTCTGATATTGATATACCTATGACAATTGGTCGTTATGAACCATTTTCGAATCTTTAAAATCAGCCTTTTAGTTTCTACGTATATTGACTAGATATTACTTTATTCATATAACTTAGCTACATTTATATGTCGCTTAGTGATGAAATGTGTTGATATTTGGTGATTCAGTGAGCTAGCTTCTGAATATATTTTCTAGATTTATGTCTTCTGGTAAAAAGTTACATGATTTGTGTTTACATGAAAAAGGTAAATTGTAGTAACGAATGAAGCTTTAATATATCATTTATAACGATATACTAAATTTCTTAGAATACTCTTTAAAAATCGACAATTTGAAATATCTGGTGAAATCTGTTAAGGCAAACTAAATATCAATGTAATAGCTACTTTTTCACGGCTGATCATTAGTATAACATCACTATAAAGAAAGGAATATTCACTAATGGTGACTATTTCTCTGCCATACAAAAATATGATATGAGTTTTAGCGGCTCTTTAACATTAACATAATGCTTCATCAGTTAATGCCTTTAATAGCTTTATAGCAGAATTACCACAGGAATCTCTGGAGTTAAGTATTTATACAGCAGTCATCAGCTTTTGAAATAATTATAACAGTAGACCTAGACACACTATACATTACAGTGATAACAAACTTAAAAAAATCAACATATGTTAACATTATAAAAATATATGGAATTTTTTTATTAAGATTGTTTTTATAACAAGAAAACAAATTATAAATGCTAATCCATTTTTATAGATCTATTAAGTGCTCTTGCATATACAGATTACATTGTAAACAAAAGCCAAAAAAAAAGTATTAAAATAGAACAGACAGAAAATCAAATGCTTTAATTGAAAATCGTTAAACAAAGAGCTACTGATTAAGTGAAAATGGAATTAAGTAGGTATCAAAGCATGAGTACCGGTATGTAAAGTAAATTGTCATTCAGATTTTAAAAACTCTAAATATTATTTGGAGATTAAATTAAACATGTATAAAACTGCAAAACAATAGATAACAATAAATGAAATATAAGAAAACAAAAAATGAAGCTATGAAAAAAGTTCACTTGATTTAAATCGTGAAATGCTAAAAAAATGATATTAATTTAAAGGTTCTAGTTATACATTTGTAGTTTTAAGAATTTAAATAGGGTTCTTAATTATAAACATTCCATTCTTATTGGTACTGAAGGAATAAAAGTTTAAGGCATGCGCCTTGAATTAAGGCTTGGGCATTGCCTCAAAGAGCTACCAGAAGTATTAACCAAAACTTAATTTCAAAGGAAATATTTTATATTTTATTATAGTTAGTCATACATTTTAAAGATGTTATAATATTTTTTTTAAATATAACTAGATGATATAAAATGTTTAGCTACTTGGCGTTTCCTTTAAAATCAAGAGAAGATCTTCAATATTATTTCATTGTCAAAGAATGGTCGAGCTAGGTATCGTAATCAGACCAGTCAAGCCATTTACTGCGAAAATATTTGTTTTTTTACTCTAGAAAATACAGGTTTTAGATTTCAAATTAGTTCTTAATAAATAAATACTCAAAAAACATTAACATTTAACAAATATGTTATATAAATGAATATGAAAATTGGCCCATCAATGTCTGTGTGAGCATACATTGTCCGGTTTATCTGGCGAATGTTTGCAATTGGTCGCCTAAAGCAGACGTTGGCCTTAACATACACACAATTTACTAGCTATGTTATTTATTATCGTATTTGAAAGTACTTTCTTTTTATTTATATCATGTTCCAAATTTTTTTCGTAAATATGTTACTCGTATATTCAGTAATTAGTTTATTTAAAGATGTTAAAATATCTTCTTTTAATTTGTATCAAGCATCATATGTTTTATAAAATAAATCGTTTAAATGACAGTACATTCAGAGTGTAGACATTAATGCTCAGATGGCATATGGATAAAGTATCATGTACTCATGATGGCAATTTATGAGTATAATATCAACCACAATCTGAAATGGCAACGGATTCTGTTGAGGTAGAGCGCAAAGATGTAAGGCAACAAGGTAAAGAATTTGCACATACGTAACACACCTAAATAACAGTGCATCTACAAAATATTTAAAAATTTAATATCTAAAAAAACAAAACTTTACTACATTTACGAAAATATCTTTTTATACTTTACATTTTTGCTATGTATTCTTTCAGCTTTTTTTATTTTTCGGCTTATTCATTTCATTATATACGATTTGTTATTCTCTTACTCAGCTATGACATGAACCAAAATGTTGGTTCGAGTCACCTGTGCTTTTATGCTTGTTTGTCTACCATCGGAAAGTCCTAGAAGTTCAAACTGTTCTTGAAAGAATATTACAGATTAGTCAGAAGACTGAATGATGAATAAAGAATTTAAAAACAACATTTCTATCACTTCAAGAATATTCTAGAGAACAGATGAGTAAAGAATTTTAAAGCAAATAGACGAATTTCTGTTGAATATTACCTGAAAATAGAAAAAATATATATATTTTGTTCGTTCAGGCATAACGGGCTTGAAAACATTTTGAACCCAGGAAGACAAAATTGTTGTATAGTAAAAGGTATTTGTGAATAATAGCAGTATTAGTTTACAATATCTGTGCAAAAAAGTCATGGAACATTTGTTTTGCAATTTTATAAAAACTAATTGTATAGAAACAATAAGATGAATGACTCAACATGCTAAATGGCTTTTAAAACATACATATTAAAAAACACGATAATGCTATTTGGCAGGTTTCAATTAAAAACAGCTCCTATGGCGTCATTCCTCCATCGCAAGTATGGTTTGATAGAAATGACGTATATACTATAACAGACAGTAGGACTGTTTTTTTGCAGGTTGTGCCAACAGAACACAGATCAGTTCATTTTGGCAATGCATCACATGCAATTAAAGCTAGTTCAAACAGCAGTTAATGTACTCTCCTGAGTTATGTGTCATTTCATGTTCCTGCAGTTATATTAAACAATTTAATATCATTATTTTTACTTTCATCTAGAGTTGACTTTTTGTATCAATGCCGTTCACTGTTGTTGTAACATCTACTACAAGTTAATCCAAAGAACCCGCAACACACACACACTCACATATATAGTCAGAAAGTTTTTATCTTATATACCTATGATAGTGATAACACATTGCTTACTATGCTGTCAGTCGTCTATATTTGTAGTGTTTGACAGCTTTGCTTTGTTTGACTTAGCGGCCTTCCTGCCTTTCTTTTACTTATCATCAGTTCATTATTTGTCCTGTGAAATGTCAAGTTTTCATCAATGTAACAAAAATAAATAAATAATAATAATTATAAGTGAGATATGAATGTAGCTATGAGTTTTGAAATCGCTTACATTACAAAAAAAGACTAAAATCAAATTAATTTAGGTTAGATACTTTTTAGAACAGGCATGTTAAAGTGACATCTACACAACCGGCCTATCTTAAAAATGATTCTATACCCGACTTAAATTTTTTCATGCTTTTTTTCCTATGATTTCATATATTTGTTTTCTTAAACCCATTTTAGCTTTTAAACACTGGTTTACTCGTTGTTTAGCGACAGTATAACAGTATTTTTAATTCTAAGAATCTGAACCTAATCTACGCTAAATGTCAAAGTGTATTTAGGATTGGGAAAAAAACGTTAAAAAAAGAGTTAACATTACATATGTAATCTAGTTAAAACAATTATTCATAGTAAGTTGTGTAGTCAGGTTTTGTCAGACCCGCTCTAATGAATAGACTTTAATACGCCTAACTCCTAGCTCGACTAAAAAAAGGTTAGATTAAACACGCTCTCTTTAACATCTTGCTTACTAAAGAGGTGTTTCCTAACTTTTTCAGAGCTAGTCCCAGACCAGGTCTGGCATGTCTAGACTCGATCTATCAGGCCGGCCGCAAAGAAAGACAAAGTGAGCACTTGTAAGGGGCTACGTGGTAAATTAACCTGGCAGTGGGGGTGGACATAGGGGCCCGCAGGATCTTGACTTTTTAAAAGGCGTTTGATTTGAAAATCCCTGGTCTTGATTGTTTTTTTTTTCTTCAAAGGCCGCCTAATGCTCATACACTCCATAAGTTGTAATGGCTCTCCTGGCTGCTATTGCATTTTATTCTAAGTTGCCTTTTATTTGTCAACTAATGGAAAAGCCTGCTGAAGATGGCTGAACGAAATCCCAGAAGGTATAATAAAGAAATATACGAAACACTGCAATAGAAAAGAGCATGGTCTTGGGCTGTCGTGGAACAGAATACGATATGAACAAAATAATAACAGAAATACGAAATACTGTAATAGAAAATAACATTTGGCTTTGCACTGCATGAACACAATACGATATGAAAACTACCTGCGAGGGAGACACACGGTAACAACGTATATACCATATGATATGAAAACTACCTCTGGGAGACACGCTTAAGTTAGACGATTATGTATTTTATTAAAGATTGGAGGATTCATTTATTACAATTCAACTTACTGTATCCATGAACGTTGCCAGCCCCCAACGCATTTGTTTTATTAGTTTATATTTTAAAATGACTTTCATTGTGAAACACTTCCAGTTATGAGTCGATTGCCGCCTCAGGACAGATCATTATAACCCAATGGCCCTCGGGGAACCCTGTCAAAAAAAAAACAACAAAGTGATATGTTAAATGAACGCCCTATTAAAACGAGTAAATCATAAAACAATTTGAAAACTGTCTCATACCCATCATTTTCTTTCTATTTCCGCTGATCTTGTTTTCTTCTCTGAAATAAAAGTAAACAGGTGCATAATGTATGTTAGTCATTCAGCTTAGGCATTTTGGTAGATTACTGTTAGAAACAAATAATAACATAAAGATAGCCAACTTACTGAAACAGCATTTCTTTTTCTTCCATAGCCAGCATAGGACAATGATAGGTATTATTATTATTGGAACGATAATAAGAAATAAAAGATATAGATTTGATTCAGTGTTGCCTGAAAAGAAAATATATGTATTTATGTTTGATCTCATTATGCGATAATATAGAATAATTAAAAAAAATTGTATTTATTATACTTTTATATAGCCTGGACATATGACTAACTTTTCAACCCAATTTTTTATGTATTATATTTATTTGGGAAAACATTTTTAAATTTTGAAAAAAAAAAAAAAATTAAAAAAAAAAAAGAAAATCAAAGGTGTATATCTACAAAAATTTGGAAGGTTTTATATTTAGTGTATCGATAATGATATCCAAGTAAATACACTTAGTAAATTAGTTTATTTCTTAACATTTTCTTTATATGATATTTATCATTTATAGTAACTTTTTCTGATTCAAAAACATGTAACAAAAACAACTGGGGTGGTATTTTTGTGGCTGGAATGGATAAATGCCATTTTATTTCAGTTGGGAAATTTGCTTTGAGATACGAGCTAATTTATATATGATCAACATTATTGAACGAATTAAATTCGTGTATCTCCAGGCGGTCATTTTTTAAGGGGAACTTACAAATGTAAATTGTAATGGATTTGAGTACTCTTATAAAGCTGAGTTATATCCCTTGCCCCATTACATGTAGTAAATTGTTGGATTTTTTTTAGCTCTATCACCACCTATATCCACTCTATCACCACCTATCTATCTACTCTGTCATCACCTATCTGCTTATCCATCCATCCATCCCATCCATCCATCCATCCCATCCATCTCTCTATGATGTGTGTCTGTCATGATGCACTGAAAAAAAACTTATAATTGTAACTTTTCAGTTATTTTTGTTTGCCATCTTAAATTTAAAAAAAATAGAAATGCTGGCACTTTAAATATGAATCAAAGGTTTTTGAAAGCCACCATGTGTGTTTACAAGTTTAAACAAGCAAAAATTAAGCCTGTAAAAACAGGACGTTTTAGAGCATTTTCGTGTATAAATAGAGAGGGAAGTAAGTCATGTTTAATAACTGTTACAAAAATAAATAATGATTACGCCCCTTTGTTTAGCTTATAATCTATATATAATATATAAAAAATTCTACTAACTATTTCCAAAAAAAAAAAATTGGACGTTTGTTTGAAACATACTCATTAACATTTGTGCAAAGTTATTTTATGATATCTACAATAGATTTTAAAAATTGGTTCTTTGAAAATATGTCTTAAAACTGCACTTTTTTACCCAAAAAAGTCACAAAATACATTTTTAAATACATTTTTTTATATATTTTTTTCTTTCTTTGTTCATTAATTGGTATGTTGTATGCATGTGCCAAAAATGGCTAGTGTAGCTTAAAAAATAAAAAAGATAGAAAAAACAAGTAGCAGAAACCTTAAATGCCCCATGGACCACCTTAATAAGCCCCCTTTTTCGGCCCTCAGAGGTCAGATCGCGAAACGGACTTTTGATGCACACATGGCAGGCCAAGACCTACAAAATGATATATACATCATAGGTCTAGGACTTATGGTTGTTGAGATCTAGGGTGATGACGTACAGACAGACAGACAAAACGGGGACAATTTCATAGTTACCATATTTGGTCCATGCTTCCTTCTAGAATGTAGAAATTCTGCTTTAATTTCTAATGCATGTCAAACATTTATTTCATTTCTTGTTCTCTTCATTATATACAGAGAGAAATGTAAAATGTTTGTGACCACCCCTTTCCCATCAAGTAACATCACTCTGTGTACACATATACCTCAGAATTAGAACCTAATCTGTTTCAGTTCTCACTTTATGCTCCAAATAGTCCAGGACATTTTTCTCTAACAAATAACAGAAACTGTTTTCGAAAAAAAATGCTCTAAAAAAAAGACAAGTTATGAATGATAGTGTGAATTGGGAAAATATTTATTTAGACAATTTTGATTACATTATTTTAAATTAACTAAGAGAGGTAATGTAATCAAATTTTCATGTTGCACAAATTGTGCACATATATTGACTTTCTTCACTCCTTTCAGTCTTTTACAATTAGTTTGAATTACAAAAATATATATTTTACAAAGAAATCTATGACATTAAGTATTTACTTTCTTCAAGTCTTTACTCTATTATGCCTATGTTAACTGTGTACTTAAAATAGCTTTTTTAAATGTTCAGGGTCAGAAAGAACCCAGTATTCAATTAATGGGATAAAGATTAAATCTACCACAGAGGTGGCCCAATGAACAGATTATATTCAGTATTTTATTCAAACAAAGCAAACACATTGTTATGGGTGTGTGTAGGAGTGTGATTTCTTTCTACTGCGTTCTATATATAAAAACTGTAGGTGTATGATTTCTTTCTGCTGTGTTCTATAAATAAAAACTTTAGGAGTATGATTTCTTTCTGCTGTGTTCTATAAATAAAAACTGTAGGAGTATGATTTCTTATGATTTCTTTCTGCTGTGTTCTATAAATAAAAACTGTAGGTGTATGATTTCTTTCTGCTGTGTTCTATAAATAAAAACTTTAGGAGTATGATTTCTTTCTGCTGTGTTCTATAAATAAAAACTGTAGGAGTATGATTTCTTATGATTTCTTTCTGCTGTGTTCTATAAATAAAAACTGTAGGAGTATGATTTCTTTCTGTCAACTGTGTTTTTTAAAAAAAAACTGTAGGAGTATGATTTCTTTCTGCTGTGTTTTTTAAATAAAAACTGTAGGAGTATGATTTCTTTCTGTCAACTATGTTTTTTAAATAAAAACTGTAGGAGTATGATTTCTTTCTGCTGTGTTTTTTAAATAAAAACTGTAGGAGTATGATTTCTTTCTGCTGTGTTCTATAAATAAAAACTTTAGGAGTATGATTTCTTTCTGCTGTGTTCTATAAATAAAAACTGTAGGAGTATGATTTCTTTCTGCTGTGTTCTATAAATAAAAACTGTAGGAGTATGATTTCTTTCTGCCAACTGTGTTTTATAAATAAAAACTGTAGGAGTATGATTTCTTTCTGCTGTGTTCTATAAATAAAAACTGCAGGAGTATGATTTCTTTCTGCTGTTTTTTAAATAAAAACTGTAGGAGTATGATTTCTTTCTGCTGTGTTCTATAAATAAAAACTGTAGGAGTATGATTTCTTTCTGCTGTGTTCTATGAATAAAAACTGTAGGAGTATGATTTCTTTCTGCTGTGTTCTATAAATAAAAACTGTAGGAGTATGATTTCTTTCTGCCAACTGTGTTTTATGAATAAAAACTGTAGGAGTGTGATTTCTTTCTGCTGTGTTTTATGAATATAAACTGAACTGTAGGAGTATGATTTCTTTCTGCTGTGTTTTATGAATAAAAACGTAGGAGTTTGATTTCTTTCTGCTGTGTTCTATAAATAAAAACTGTAGGTGTATGATTTCTTTCTGCTGTGTTCTATGAATAAAAACTGTAGGAGTATGATTTCTTTTTGCTGTGTTCTATAAATAAAAAACTGTAGGAGTATGATTTCTTTCTGCTGTGTTCTATAAAAAAAACTGTAGGAGTATGATTTCTTTCTGCCAACTGTGTTCTATAAATAAAAACTGTAGGAGTATGATTTCTTTTTGCTGTGTTCTATAAATAAAAAACTGTAGGAGTATGATTTCTTTCTGCTGTGTTCTATAAAAAAAACTGTAGGAGTATGATTTCTTTCTGCCAACTGTGTTCTATAAATAAAAACTGTAGGAGTATGATTTCTTTCTGTCAACTGTGTTTTTTAAAAAAAAAACTGTAGGAGTATGATTTCTTTCTGCTGTGTTTTTTAAATAAAAACTGTAGGAGTATGATTTCTTTCTGTCAACTGTGTTTTTTAAATAAAAACTGTAGGAGTATGATTTCTTTCTGCTGTGTTTTTTAAATAAAAACTGTAGGAGTATGATTTCTTTCTGCTGTGTTCTATAAAAAAACACTGTAGAGTATGATTTCTCAGCCATCTAATTTAGTTTGCTTCTCTAGCCGCGTATCTTAAGAACTGTAATTTGTAAATGTTTGTGTGTGTATTTTGCTTGACTTCGTATACTGTTCTACTCTAAGAGATAGTACTACACTATGTCAATGTATTTTTTAACTGAAGTGTATCAGTTCTGTGTATTTTTTTTTTTGATGTTGTTTGCAGGCAAAAACAATTCATGAGAAGACCATGTCTGGTCTCCAAGTTTATTTTTTCCTCGTTTATTTTCTTTTAATCCATCATTTTCAATGTTTGATGTATGGAGTGTGACACCCCCACCCCTTTTTGTTCCCTCTCTTGGGTTTTGAACAGTCTGGCAGTGAGGACTCTATTATCGTAAGCGACGTTGATGGGGATTGGTCTTTCCGTTCTGATTATCCTCCCCTTCCTCTGTAAAACATGCCTTTTGTTGTTTTAAATAATCATTAAACACGAAGCTTTGCCACAATTGTCACAGCGGTTTAGCCTTATGGCCACTGGGCTCTTTTAGACTGGGCTTGGTTGGCTCTTTATTTTGCACATGTCACTGTGTTTGTGGATGCGTGTGTGTATGTGTAATAGAGTGCGTTTGTGTGTGAATGTGAAAGTGTGTAAGTGAGTGTGTTTGTAAGTGCGTGTATGTAATTGAGTGTGTGTGAGTGCGTGTGTGTGAGTGAATGTGTGAGTGTGTAAGTGTATGTGTATGTGCGTGTGTGTATGTGTAATAGAGTGAGTTTGTGTGTGAATGTGTGAGTGTGTTTGTAAATGCGTGTATGTAATTGAGTGTGTGTGTGGAAGGGAGTGTGTGTGTGGGGTTTGTGTGTTTGTGTGTCAGTGCTTGTTTGTCGTTAGTAAGTTTGTATGTGAGTGTGTGAATGTGTGTAAGTGTGTGAGTGTGCAAGTAAATCAGTGTTTATATGTAAGTGTGTGCATGTGTTAGTGAGTGTGTAAGTAATTGTTTGTGTGTGAGTATGTGTAAGTAAATCCTTGTGTGTGAGTGACTGTGTGTGTAAGTGCGTGTGTGTGTAAGTAAGCCCGTTTGTGTAAGTGATTGTGTGCGTAAATGCGTCTGTGTAAGTGCGTGTTTGTGTGTGAATGAGTGTGTGACTGAGGTTATGTGTGTGTGTGGGTAAGTGCGTGTGTAATTAAGCGTATGTGTGGGTGTGTGTGCCAGTGAGTGTGTGTCTCAGTTAGTGCGTGTGTGTGATTGGGTGTGTGTGTATGTGTAATTTATTGTATGTAAGTGAGTGTGTTTGTGTGTAAGTTAATGAGTGTTTATGTGTAAGTTAGTGTGTGGGTGTGTGTAAGTGAATGAGTGTTTGTGTGTGAGTGAGCGTGTGTGTTTGAGTGTGGGCTTGTTGGTCATGTTTGACTCTTTACACTCTAGTGTTTGATGTGCTATTTGCTGGACTAAACTTGTGTCCGAGACCGTAGTGTAGATTATGATAGTTGAGTGTGGGGACAGTCATATGATGATCTGTTCTGACATGTTCGTTTGACACTGAAGTAGTGTAGTGTACATTGTACTAGACCTTAGATCTATTCATCAAACTGATGTCATTGTGAAATAAGATGACTTCAATGTAATACTGATTTAATAATCAGAAGAGTATCTGAATGAATGCCATTATTTCATGTGTCTATGATGGTTGGAACCAGATGTTTAAAAAAAATATGAGCGGTCTGGGAGTAGTGTGTTTAATAAAATGTCCTACTAAATAGAGTGTTTAATCAGCCGTAGTCCGTGCTGTGTATGGAAAATAGAAGAGATCTTTACACAAACCTGTGGAGCATCTTGACTGCTACAAGACTTAACCCTGTGACAGTCTCCAGTGGCATGTGCCAGTCACGTGACCCAAGCCTATAGGACAACGTTCAACAACTCCAGAGAGTTGTCTTTTCTTCGCTCCTGCCTTTAGTTTCATTCCTCGCCATATGTCCCTGGAAACTCATTAGTGATTAAAAAAACAACAATCTATTACAAGCTTTTTTTTAAATCCACTTTTGAACGTCTTGCTCTGAATGTTGGTCGCCTGCCTCCACACCACCTTCCCCGGTCCATGTGCATGGACTGGCCTGGTGTCTAAGACTTTGTGTCAACTGCATTACAGCCATTCCTACCGCTAAGACTATTTGTTCATTAAGCTAATGGGATATTGGCCATCAGCACATAGGTTTCTCTTAGGCAACAACTTGATCAAAATGGTGACAATTTCTGCTCCGGCCTAAACGTACCTCTCACACACACACACACACACACACACAAACAAGCACACCCAATTGCACGCACATACACACGCACTTACAGACACACGCATACAGAAACAAAAAGGCACACACACACACGAATACAGACACAAATACTCACACACACACGCATACAGACACAAATACACGCACACAAGTACGCATACAGGCACGCACACATTAACGTATACAGACACAAATACACGCACACATACACGCATACAGACACAAATAGGCACACAAACATACACGTATACATACACAGATACTGACATACACACATACTGACACAAATACATGCACACAAGCACGCATACAGACACGCACACAGACACAAATACTCGCACACATACACGTACACAGACACAAATACTCTCTCACACACGCACACTCATACTGACACAAATACACACAAATATACACACAAATATACGCACAAATACTCGCACTTACAGACACACGCATACATAATCAAATAGGCACACACACATGCACGTAAACATACACAAATACTCTCACACACACACGCATACTGACACAAATACTCGCACACAGACACAAATACTCGCACACATACACGTACACAGACACAAATACACGCACACAGACACAAATACACACAGACACAAATACTCACACACACACACGCATACTGACACAAATACACGCACACAGACACAAATACTCACACACAGACACAAATACTCACACACACACACACATATACATACACAAATACACGCACACAGACACAAATACTCGCACACATACACGTACACAGACACAAATACTCGCATAAAAACACATACATACACGTACACAGACACAAATACACGCACACATACACGTACACAGACACAAATACTCGCACACATACAAACACATACACGTGTACAGACACACATACACGCATACAGACACACACACACACGCATACAGCACACATACAGACACGTACACAGACACAAATACTCTCTCTCTCACACACACACACACACACACACACTCATACTGACACAAATACACACACAAATACACGCATACACGTACACAGACACAATTATACGCACAAATACTCGCACTTACAGACACACGCATACATAATCAAATAGGCACACACACATGCGCGTAAACATACACAAATACTCAAACACACACACGCATACTGACACAAATACTCGCACACAGACACAAATACTCGCACACATACACGTACACAGACACAAATACACGCACACAGACACAAATACTCACACACACACACGCATACATACACAAATACACGCACACAGACACAAATACTCGCACACATACACGTACACAGACACAAATACTCGCATAAAAACACATACATACACGTACACAGACACAAATACACGCACACATACACAAATACTCACACACACACACGCATACATACACAAATACACGCACACAGACACAACTACTCGCATAAAAACACATACATACACGTACACAGATACAAATACACGCACACATACACGTACACAGACACAAATACTCGCACACATACAAACACATACACGTGTACAGACACACATACACGCATACAGACACACACACACACGCATACAGCACACATACAGACACACATACACACACGCACATACACCCGTATACAGAGAGAAATATACGCACACATACTCGCACACATGCATGCACACATACACGCACACACACACACACATTCACGCATCTGTCTGTTTGTCTATATAATCTATCTAATCAAGTATTTTCCTCAACCGATCATGTCACCTTTATATGATTTATTCGTCTTGATACTTTGATCATCCTTTCACTCCTGTAAATTTGTAAATGATTAGTTTAACTAGCACCGTTTCTAACCCACGTCATTGGAAGCCACATTCCGGTTGTTTAGAGAGTAAAATATAGTTCAAATAACCGCACCATTGTCAATTCAAATTGAATTTTTCAAGATTCATTAGAAACAGTCTAAATAAATTGTTTTCTATCACAATTTCTTTAGTCTCCTTTAGATTGAAAGTAGTAATGTTGTTTACATTTTAAAATATTAAATATGGCCTCTTGTCTAAAATGTTTTAAAAGTAATAATAAAATATTATTTTTTTAAACACAGCATTTTAGAAAAAAAAATTTAATCGTTAGACGGAAAAATTAAAATAATCCAAAATTCGCGACAATAAAGATAGCCGCTTTCATCTTATCAAATTTTATTAATAAAATTCTTTTAAAAAGTCTATCTATTTAAAAAAAAGAAATTCCACAAAATTTCTATATAAATTAAGATCTCAGCTACCATATTTTTATCATTTGTAAATTAAAATGAAAATAAAACTAGACCTAAAGTTGAATAATAAATACATCTCTTTGCAAATGCTTTGCAGGGTACAGCTAGTAATGGATTAAGCGGAAAGTCTATTTAATCATTACAGTAAAACAAAGAGCCGCATTTGGCCACTATTGGTAAAACAAAACAATAAACAAGCAATTAAGCCTGTTCCATTCTGGATACAGGACGTGTTCGCGCATTTTCATGTTATGTATCAGTACGTTTGTTAGCTTTCAGTAAATATTTGTAAATTTTGGAAATGTTTATAAATTCAATTGTGTAATGCATATATCTGTAAAAAAAATTATAAAGACGTTTCTTTATATTTGAAAAAAAAATTATTTTCTCTTAAATCTAACTATAAGTGGTTTGTGGTTACTGAAATAGGATTCATAATTGAAAACATTCGAAATTGTAGTCATTTAATCGTCCGAAAACTCCGTCAATTGTTGCATAGCTCTGATACTTTCAATTAAACTCAGAACACAAGCTTACTATTTCATTTGATGAGTTTCTTAATAAATCTTGGTGAAACTACGTGCTGCAGTATTTCGCACCAAATGAATGGGTTATTGAACGTACAAGGTGTATATATAATATATAAGCCCCTTAGGAGCCCTGAAGCCCGGCCCTCAGAGGTCCTATCGCGAAATGAACTTTTGATGTACACATGGCAGGCCAAGACCTACAAAATGATATATACATCATGGGTCTAGGACTTATGGTTGCTGAGATATAGGGCGGTCCATTATTAATATAGCTTATATAGTAAAAAACGGTACTTTATAAGGCCCCTTTTACGGCCCTGAGAGGTCAGATCGCGAAATGGAAAAAAGTCATTTCTTGGAAGGCCAAGACCTACAAAATGATATATACATCATGGGTCTAGGACTTATGGTTGTTGAGATCTAGGGTGATGACAGACAGACAGACAGACAGACAAAACGGGGACAATAGAGCATTTTTTTTTCGAAAATGCTCTAAAAATGTGGGAAATTGCGAACAATATAGTCAGACGTCTTTGTTTTTTATAGACTATTACATAAATAATTCACCAGCTATAGATGCCCAGTGTATATAATTCACCAGCTATACATGCCCAGTGTATATAATTCACCAGCTATACATGCCCAGTGTATATAATTCACCAGCTAAAAATGTATATAATTCACCAGCTATACATGCCCAGTGTATATAATTCACCAGCTATACATGCCCAGTGTATATAATTCACCAACTATAGATGCCCAGTGTATATAATTCACCAGCTATACATGCCCAGTGTATATAATTCACCAGCTATACATGCCCAGTGTATATAATTCACCAGCTATACATGCCCAGTGTATATAATTCACCAGCTATACATGCCCAGTGTATATAATTCACCAGATATAAATGCCCAGTGCATACAAATTTATATTATTTAAGGGAGGTATTTTTTCCCCTCAACTTAATATCTATATGCCGTATATGTGAACAATAACATACATTTGACAATACAGGTATGGATAAAGTTCTGCTAACTTTTTTTTTGTGAGCAGTAGAGTTTTTCAAAGTGTGGGGATTTATTTTTGTTTAAATCAATGTATCATTGTAAATGACAAACCATGGACTTAAACACTGAGTCAAAAAAAAATATTTTCTCAGCCCATTTTTAATTCTTTCTTTTTATCTTTAAATAACCAAATGTACGGATGCTCGTTGTTTATCGGCCTTTTGGCTAAGATCAAAGTGTAGTATTTGCACTATAATAGATCTTAGTCATTTGGCTATCCTGGTCTGGGAGACATACCATGGTCTTTGGGAAAAAGATCATTGGGATTCTCATAGTCACGAGGAAAAAAAAACTTTTGTGCGACGGTGGTGGTACTGTGGTCATTGAGGACAATCCGAGACCATAGTATTCACGGCTGGAGGTGGTGACGGATGTTGTAGGCACACAACACCCTTCCACTTTGTCCCACTCAAGCACACCTTCGCAGCCTGCCATTTATGGCGGGGTCAGGCACATTACACCCTCCCCCCTCTGTCCGAGTGGCAGGAAAAACCAATTGCCTTGGCATTCGTGCCGATCTGCTGGTCTTGCCAGTCTAGGCAAGTCTTAATACCCAGATGTTATCAGGAGCATTCACCCCGCCAATCTGTAGGCTTGGCAGATCTGCATCAGCGCCACCAACGGTACTGGTGTGGTAGGCACACTACACCCTATCATGCTAACAGTGGCGTCGCATAAAAATGCTCTTTGCTTATGCCTAAACTCAGATTCTCGGTCTTTTGGCAAAGATCCAAGTGCAGTATCTGAACTATCGTGGATCTTATCTTTTCGGCTTACCTGGTATAGGAGACCTATCACGATAAAAAAAACACCTTTTTGCGACGGCGGTGGTACTGTGGTCAAAGAGGGTAATCGAGACCATTGCGGGGGTTACAGATGTGGTCGGCCCACAACACCCTTCCACTCAATCACACTGTCGCAGGCTGCCCATTCTGGCAGAGGAGCTAGACACCCCCCCCCCCCCGCCGGGTCTGTCCGTGCGGCAGGAAAAAAACTTTGCCTTGCCATTCGTGTCGATCTGCTGGTCTGGTTGAGTGTTAAAAACCTTTTCAGATGCAGCGCTCACACTCACCCAGCCGCTTCGTAAGCATAGCAGACATGCATCAGCGCCGCCAATGAATCTGGTGTGGCAGCCACACGAAACCCTGTCATGCTAGCAGTGGCGGCGAAAAAAAAAGCTTAAAAAAAATAAGGTACGGAACTAAACTGTTTGTTCTAACGCGTTTGTAATCCCCGATGCTTTAAACAAATGATCGCTACCGAGGCATGATTGGCTCTTAGTAACGGATATTTCTTAGAACTGAAATGTGTCTAGTCAATAAACATTTGTCATTACATATATTCATAAACTAGTAGTTGGCCGTTGTATTCGCAACTAAAGTTTTTATCTCAATAAAATGTTTAATATGAGAATTAATAGGAACTATTAATACGGAATTCCAAGTGCATAACAAAAAACTTAGTAAATAGCCGGTTTGAGCAACATCTCTTAGTGATCTACCAATTGCATCTAAAGCATGGCTCGTTGCCATCGTTCACTAATCGAGCAAAAACATTTCCACTGCAAATGTATTGTGCGCAAAATTTGTCTATAATAGTAACTATTAACACGGAATTCCAAGTGCAGAATTATTTTTTTATTTATAGCGGTGGCGTTCCCATTCTGCCAATGCGCAGCCGACTTCCGTGAAATGACGTCATAGATGATATCCCAAGTGCAGAATTTTTTTTTTATTTATAGATAAATTGTACCATCTGGAAATAAATTTAACTACTGAATTTTTAAATACAATTGATTAGGTTAATTAGGTTCTGATTTATTCCACCTTCCCAATGTGCAGAAATCACCTACATTTTATTCGTCACAAATTACGTTTTTACCCGTCAACGCTAACCAAACCAAACCAAACCAAATAACCAACCAAACGAACCAACCAACCAAACAAACCAACCAACCAATCAAACCAAACCAACCAAATCAAACCAACTAACAAAACCAAACTAAACACCATTCGGTAAAGATATGGGTGCTAATTTATCAACACCACCAATCAACAACAAAATAAACAACACCACCAATCAACAACAAAATAAACAACATCACCAATCAACAACAAAATTATCAACATCACCAATCAACAACAAAATGAACAACACCAATCAACAACAGAATAAACAACATCACCAATCAACAAAAAAAATAAACAACATCACCATTCAACAACAATATAAAAAAAAACAACACCACCAATCAACAACTATATAAAAACAACACCACCAATCAACAACAATACAAAAACACCAATCAACAACATAATAAACAACATCACCAATGAACAACAGAATAAACAAAACCACCATTCAACAACAAAATAAACAACATCACCAATCAACAACAGAATAAACAAAACCACCATTCAACAACTAAAAAAAACCACCATTCAACAACAAAAAAAACACCACCAATCAACAACAAAATAAACAACACCAAAAATAAACAAAAAAATAAACACCACCACCAATCAACAACAAAATAAACCACACCACCAATCAAACAAAATATACAACATCACCAATCAACAACAAAATAAACACCACCACCAATCAACAACAAAATAAACAACACCACCAATCAACAACAAAATAAACAACACCACCAATCAACAACAAAATAAACCACACCACCAATCAACAACAAAATATACAACATCACCAATCAACAACAAAATAAACCACACCACCAATCAACAACAAAATAAACCACACCACCAATCAAACAAAATATACAACATCACCAATCAACAACAAAATAAACACCACCACCAATCAACAACAAAATAAACAACACCACCAATCAACAACAAAATAAACAACACCACCAATCAACAACAAAATATACAACATCACCAATCAACAACAAAATAAACCACACCACCAATCAACAACAAAATAAACATCACCAATCAACAACAAAATAAACAACACCACCAATCAACAAAAAATAAACAACACCAATCAACAACAAAAACAACACCACTATTCAACAACAAAATAAAAACCACCAACAATCAACAAAAAATAAACAACATCACCAATCAACAACAAAATTAACAACATCACCAATCAACAACAAAATAAACAACATCACCAATCAACAACAAAATAAACAACATCACCAATCAACAACATAATAAACAACAACACCACTCAACAACAGAATAAACAACAACACCAATCAACAATAAAAAACAACACCAATCAACAACAAAATAAACAACATCACCAATCAACAACAGAAAAAACAACACCAATCAACAACAAAATAAACACCACCACCAATCAACAACAAAATAAACAACATCACCAATCAACAACAAAATAAACAACAACACCAATCAACAACAAAATAAACAACACCAATCAACAACAAAATAAACCACACCACCAATCAACAAGAAAATAAACAACAACACCAATCAACAACAAAATAAACAACAAAATAAACAACATCACCAATCAACAAAAAAATAAACAACACTACCAATCAAAACAAAATACACACCAACACCAATCAACAACAAAATAAACAACATCACCAATCAACAACAAAATAGACAACACCACCAATCAACAAAAAACTAAACAACACCAATCAACAACAAAATAAACAACACCACCAATCAACAACAAGAAAATAAACATCACCATTCAACAACAAAAAAAACAACACCACCAATCAACAACAAAATAAACACCACCACCAATCAACAACAAAATAAACAACAACACCAATCAACAACAAAATAAACAACACCACCAAACAACAACAAAATAAACAACAACACCAATCAACAACAAAATAAACAACACTACCAATCAACAACAAAATAAACAACACCACCAATCAACAACAGAATAAACAACCACCACCAATCAACAAAATAAACGTCACCAATCAACAACAAAATAAACAACACCACCAATCAACAACAACAAAATAAACGTCACCAATCAACAACAAAATAAACATCATCACCAATCAACAACAGAATTAACAACATCACCAATCAACAACAGAATAAACAACACCACCAATCAACAACAAAATAAACATCACCAATCAACAACAAAATAAACATCATCACCAATCAACAACAGAATTAACAACATCACCAATTTACAACAGAATAAACAACACCACCAATCAACAACAAAATAAACAACACCACCAATCAACAACAAGAAAATAAACAACACCAATCAACAACAAAATAAACAACAACACCAATCAACAACAGAATAAACAACAACACCATTCAACAACAAAATAAACAACACCACCAATCAACAACAAAAAAAAACATCACCAATCAACAACAAAATAAACACCACCACCAATCAACAACAAAATAAACATCATCACCAATCAACAACAAAATAAACATCATCACCAATCAACAACAGAATTAACAACATCACCAATCAACAACAGAATAAACAACACCAATCAACAACAAAATAAACAACAACACCAATCAACAACAAAATAAACATTAACACCAATCAACAACAAAATAAACAACACCACCAATCAACAGCACCACCAATCAACAACAAAATAAACACCACCAACAATCAACAACAAAATAAACACCACCACCAATCAACAACAGAATAAACAACCACCACCAATCAACAACAAAATAAACGTCACCAATCAACAACAAAATAAACAACACCACCAATCAACAACAACAAAATAAACGTCACCAATCAACAACAAAATAAACAACACCACCAATCAACAACAAGAAAATAGACAACACCATTCAACAACAAAATAAACAACACCACCAATCAACAGCAAAATAAACACCACCACCAATCAACAACAAAATAAACAACAACACCAATCAACAACAAAATAAACAACACCACCAAACAACAACAAAATAAACAACAACACCAATCAACAACAAAATAAACAACACTACCAATCAACAACAAAATAAACAACACCACCAATCAACAACAGAATAAACAACCACCACCAATCAACAAAATAAACGTCACCAATCAACAACAAAATAAACAACACCACCAATCAACAACAACAAAATAAACGTCACCAATCAACAACAAAATAAACAACACCACCAATCAACAACAAGAAAATAAACAACACCAATCAACAACAAAATAAACAACAACACCAATCAACAACAGAATAAACAACAACACCATTCAACAACAAAATAAACAACACCACCAATCAACAACAAAAAAAACATCACCAATCAACAACAAAATAAACACCACTACCAATCAACAACAAATTAAACAACATCACCAATCAACAACAAAATAAACATCATCACCAATCAACAACAAAATAAACATCATCACCAATCAACAACAGAATTAACAACATCACCAATCAACAACATAATAAACAACACCACCAATCAACAACAAAATAAACAACAACACCAATCAACAACAAAATAAACAATAACACCAATCAACAACAAAATAAACAACACCACCAATCAACAACAAAATAAACAACATCACCAATCAACAACAGAATAAACAACAACACCACTCAACAACAGAATAAACAACAACACCAATCAACAATAAAAAACAACACCAATCAACAACAAAATAAACAACATCACCAATCAACAACAGAATAAACAACAACACCAATCAACAACAAAATAAACACCACCACCAATCAACAACAAAATAAACAACATCACCATTCAAGAACAAAATAAACACCACCACCATTCAACAACAAAATAAACAACACCAATCAACAACAAAATAAACCACACCACCAATCAACAAGAAAATAAACAACAACACCAATCAACAACAAAATAAACAACAAAATAAACAACATCACCAATCAACAACAAAATAGACAACACCACCAATCAACAAAAAACTAAACAACACCAATCAACAACAAAATAAACAACACCACTAATCAACAACAAAATAAACAACACCACCAATCAACAACAAAATAAACAACACTACCAATCAACAACAAAATAAACATTACCACCAATCAACAACAGAATAAACAACCACCACCAATCAACAACAAAATAAACGTCACCAATCAACAACAAAATAAACAACACCACCAATCAACAACAACAAAATAAACGTCACCAATCAACAACAAAATAAACAACACCACCAATCAACAACAAAATAAACCACACCACCAATCAACAACAAAATATACAACATCACCAATCAACAACAAAATAAACCACACCACCAATCAACAACAAAATAAACAACACCACCAATCAACAAAAAATAAACAACACCAATCAACAACAAAAACAACACCACTATTCAACAACAAAATAAAAAACACCACCAATCAACAAAAAATAAACAACATCACCAATCAACAACAAAATTAACAACATCACCAATCAACAACAAAATAAACAACATCACTAATCAACAACAAAATAAACACCACCACCATTCAACAACAAAATAAACAACACCAATCAACAAGAAAATAAACAACAACACCAATCAACAACAAAATAAACAACAAAATAAACAACATCACCAATCAACAAAAAAATAAACAACACTACCAATCACTAACAAAATACACACCAACTCCAATCAACAACAAAATAAACAACACCACCAATCAACAACAACAAAATAAACGTCACCAATCAACAACAAGAAAATAAACAACACCAATCAACAACAAAATAAACAACACCACTAATCAACAACAAAATAAAAAAACACCACCAATCAACAACAAAATAAACAACATCACCAATCAACAACAAAATAAACAACACCACCAATCAACAACAAAATCTACACCACCACCAATCAACAACGAATAAAACAACATCGCAAATCAACAAAATAAACAACATCACCAAGCAACAACAAAATAAACAACAACACCAATCAACAACAAAATAAACAACACCACTAATCAACAACAAAATAAAAAACACCAGCAATCAACAACAAAATAAACAACATCACCAATCAACAACAGAATAAACAACAACACCAATCAACAACAAAATAAACATCACCAATCAACAACAAAATAAACACCACCAATCAACAACAGAATAAACAACTCCACCAATCAACAAAAATAAACAACACCAATCAACAACAAAATAAACAACACCACCAATCAACAACAAAATAAACAACATCACCAATCAACAACAGAATTGACAACATCACCAATCAACAACAGAATAAACAACAACACCAATCAACAACAAAATAAACATCACCAATCAACAACAAAATAAACAACACCTCCAATCAACAACAAAATAAACAACACCACCAATCAACAACAGAATAAACAACCACCACCAATCAACAACAAAATAAACGTCACCAATCAACAACAAAATAAACAACACCACCAATCAACAACAACAAAATAAACGTCACCAATCAACAACAAAATAAACAACACCACCAATCAACAACAAGAAAATAAACGTCACCAATCAACAACAAAATAAACAACACCACCAATCAACAACAACAAAATAAACGTCACCAATCAACAACAAAATAAACAACACCACCAATCAACAACAAAAAAACATCACCAATCAACACTAAAATAAACACCACCACCAATCAACAACAAATTAAACAACATCACCAATCAACAACAAAATAAACATCATCACCAATCAACAACAAAATAAACAACATCACCAATCAACAACAGAATAAACAACACCACCAATCAACAACAAAATAAACAACAATACCAATCAACAAAAAAATAAACAATAACACCAATCAACAACAAAATAAACACCACCACCAATCAACAGCACCACCAATCAACAACAAAAAAACACCACCAACAATCAACAACAAAGTAAACAACACCACCAATCAACAACAAAAAAACATCACCACCAATCAACAACAAATTAAACAACATCACCAATCAACAACAAAATAAACAACACCACCAATCAACAACAAAATCTACACCATCACCAATCAACAACGAATAAAACAACATCGCAAATCAACCAAGCAACAACAAAATAAACAACAATACCAATCAACAACAAAATAAACAACACCACTAATCAACAACAAAATAAAAAACACCACCAATCAACAACAAAATAAACAACATCACCAATCAACAACAGAATAATTAACAACACCAATCAACAACAAAATAAACACCACCAATCAACAACAAAATAAACAACATCACCAATCAACAACAGAATAAACAACAACACCAATCAACAACAAAATAAACAACACCTCCAATCAACAACAAATTAAACAACATCACCATTCAACAACAAAATAAACAACACCACCATTCAACAACAAAATAAACAACACCACCAATCAACAACAAAATAAACAACACCACCAATCAACAACAAAATAAACAACAAAACCAATCAACAACAAAATAAACAACACCACCAACAATCAACAACAAAGTAAACAACACCACCAATCAACAACAAAAAAACATCACCACCAATCAACAACAAATTAAACAACATCACCAATCAACAACAAAATAAACAACACCACCAATCAACAACAAAATCTACACCACCACCAATCAACAACGAATAAAAAAACATCGCAAATCAACCAAGCAACAACAAAATAAACAACAATACCAATCAACAACAAAATAAACAACATCACCATTCAACAACAAAATAAACAACAACACCATTCAACAACAAAATAAACAACACCACCAATCAACAACAAAATAAAGAACAACACCAATCAACAACAAAATAAACAATAACACCAATCAACAACAGAATTAACAACATCACCAATCAACAACAGAATAAACAACACCACCAATCAACAACAAAATAAACAACAATACCAATCAACAAAAAAATAAACAATAACACCAATCAACAACAAAATAAACACCACCACCAATCAACAGCACCACCAATCAACAACAAAAAAAACACCACCAACAATCAACAACAAAGTAAACAACACCACCAATCAACAACAAAAAAAACATCACCACCAATCAACAACAAATTAAACAACATCACCAATCAACAACAAAATAAACAACACCACCAATCAACAACAAAATCTACACCACCACCAATCAACAACGAATAAAACAACATCGCAAATCAACCAAGCAACAACAAAATAAACAACAATACCAATCAACAACAAAATAAACAACACCACTAATCAACAACAAAATAAAAAACACCACCAATCAACAACAAAATAAACAACATCACCAATCAACAACAGAATAATTAACAACACCAATCAACAACAAAATAAACATCACCAATCAACAACAAAATAAACACCACCAATCAACAACAAAATAAACAACATCACCAATCAACAACAGAATAAACAACAACACCAATCAACAACAAAATAAACAACACCTCCAATCAACAACAAATTAAACAACATCACCATTCAACAACAAAATAAACAACACCACCATTCAACAACAAAATAAACAACACCACCAATCAACAACAAAATAAACAACACCACCAATTAACAACAAAATAAACAACAACACCAATCAACAACAAAATAAACAACACCACCAAACAACAACAAAATAAACAACAACACCAATCAACAACAAAATAAACAACACTACCAATCAACAACAAAATAAACAACACCACCAATCAACAACAGAATAAACAACCACCACCAATCAACAACAAAATAAACGTCACCAATCAACAACAAAATAAACAACACCACCAATCAACAACAACAAAATAAACGTCACCAATCAACAACAAGAAAATAAACAACACCAATCAACAACAAAATAAACAACAACACCAATCAACAACAGAATAAACAACACCACCATTCAACAACAAAATAAACAACACCACCAATCAACAACAAAAAAAACATCACCAATCAACAACAAAATAAACACCACCACCAATCAACAACAAATTAAACAACATCACCAATCAACAACAAAATAAACATCATCACCAATCAACAACAAAACAAACATCATCACCAATCAACAACAGAATTAACAACATCACCAATCAACAACAGAATAAACAACACCACCAATCAACAACAAAATAAACAACAACACCAATCAACAACAAAATAAACAACACCACCAATCAACAGCACCACCAATCAACAACAAAATAAACAACACCAATCAACAACAAAATAAACAACAACACCAATCAAAAACAGAATAAACAACAACAGCATTCAACAACAAAATAAACACCACCAATCAACAACAAAAAAAACATCACCAATCAACAACAAAATAAACACCACCAATCAACAACAAAATAAACAACAACACCAATCAACAACAAAATAAACAACACCACCAATCAACAACAAAATAAACAACACCACCAATCAACAACAAAATAAACAACACCACCAATCAACAACAAATTAAACACCACCAATCAACAACAAAATAAACAACACCACCAATCAACAACAGAATAAACAACTCCACCAATCAACAAAAAATAAACAACACCAATCAACAACAAAATAAACAACACCACTATTCACCAACAAAATAAAAAACACCACCAATGAACAACAAAATAAACAACATCACCAATCAACAACAAAATAAACAACAACACCAATCAACAAAATAAACAACAACACCAATCAACAACAGAATAAACAACAACACCATTCAACAACAGAATAAACAACAACACCATTCAACAACAAAATAAACCATCACCAATCAACAACAAAATAAACAACACCACCAATCAACAACAAAATAAACAACACCACCAATCAACAACAAAATTTATAACATCACCAATCAACAACAAAATAAACATCACCAATCAACAACAAAATAAACATCACCAATCAACAACAAAATAAACAACACCACTAATCAACAACAAAACAAACAACACCATCAATCAACAACAAAATAAACACCACCAACAATCAACAACAAAATAAACAACACCACCAATCAACAACAAAATAAACAACAACACCAATCAACAACAAAATATACAACATCACCAATCAACAACAAAATAAACACCACCACCAATCAACAACAAAATAAACAACACCACCATTCAACAACAAAATAAACACCACCACCAATCAACAACAAAATAATCCACACCACCAATCAACAACAAAATATACAACATCACCAATCAACAACAAAATAAACAACACCACCAATCAACAACAAAATAAACATAAACGCCAATCAACAACAGAATAAACAACACCACCAATCAACAACAAAACAAACAACAACACCATTCAACAACAAAATAAACAACACCACCAATCAACAACAAAAAAAACATCACCAATCAACAACAAAATAAACAACAACACCAATCAACAACAAAATAAACAACACCACCGATCAACAACAAAATAAACAACACCACCAATCAACAACAAAATAAACAACACCAATCAACAACAAAATAAACAACAACACCAATCAACAACAGAATAAACAACAACAGCATTCAACAACAAAATAAACAACACCACCGATCAACAACAAAATAAACACCACCACCAATCAACAACAAATTAAACAACAACACCAATCAACAACAAAATAAACAACACCACCAAACAACAACAAAATAAACAACAACACCAATCAACAACAAAATAAACAACACTACCAATCAACAACAAAATAAACAACACCACCAATCAACAACAGAATAAACAACCACCAGCAATCAACAAAATAAACATCATCACCAATCAACAACAAAATAAACATCATCACCAATCAACAACAGAATTAACAACATCACCAATCAACAACATAATAAACAACACCACCAATCAACAACAAAATAAACAACAACACCAATCAACAACAAAATAAACAATAACACCAATCAACAACAGAATTAACAACATCACCAATCAACAACAGAATAAACAACACCACCAATCAACAACAAAATAAACAACAATACCAATCAACAAAAAAATAAACAATAACACCAATCAACAACAACAAAATAAACGTCACCAATCAACAACAAAATAAACAACACCACCAATCAACAACAAGAAAATAAACAACACCAATCAACAACAAAATAAACAACAACACCAATCAACAACAGAATAAACAACAACACCATTCAACAACAAAATAAACAACACCACCAATCAACAACAAAAAAAACATCACCAATCAACAACAAAATAAACACCACTACCAATCAACAACAAATTAAACAACATCACCAATCAACAACAAAATAAACATCATCACCAATCAACAACAAAATAAACATCATCACCAATCAACAACAGAATTAACAACATCACCAATCAACAACATAATAAACAACACCACCAATCAACAACAAAATAAACAACAACACCAATCAACAACAAAATAAACAATAACACCAATCAACAACAAAATAAACAACACCACCAATCAACAACAAAATAAACAACATCACCAATCAACAACAGAATAAACAACAACACCACTCAACAACAGAATAAACAACAACACCAATCAACAATAAAAAACAACACCAATCAACAACAAAATAAACAACATCACCAATCAACAACAGAATAAACAACAACACCAATCAACAACAAAATAAACACCACCACCAATCAACAACAAAATAAACAACATCACCATTCAAGAACAAAATAAACACCACCACCATTCAACAACAAAATAAACAACACCAATCAACAACAAAATAAACCACACCACCAATCAACAAGAAAATAAACAACAACACCAATCAACAACAAAATAAACAACAAAATAAACAACATCACCAATCAACAACAAAATAGACAACACCACCAATCAACAACAAAACTAAACAACACCAATCAACAACAAAATAAACAACACCACTAATCAACAACAAAATAAACAACACCACCAATCAACAACAAAATAAACAACACTACCAATCAACAACAAAATAAACATTACCACCGAATCAACAACAGAATAAACAACCACCACCAATCAACAACAAAATAAACGTCACCAATCAACAACAAAATAAACAACACCACCAATCAACAACAACAAAATAAACGTCACCAATCAACAACAAAATAAACAACACCACCAATCAACAACAAAATAAACCACACCACCAATCAACAACAAAATATACAACATCACCAATCAACAACAAAATAAACCACACCACCAATCAACAACAAAATAAACAACACCACCAATCAACAAAAAATAAACAACACCAATCAACAACAAAAACAACACCACTATTCAACAACAAAATAAAAAACACCACCAATCAACAAAAAATAAACAACATCACCAATCAACAACAAAATTAACAACATCACCAATCAACAACAAAATAAACAACATCACTAATCAACAACAAAATAAACACCACCACCATTCAACAACAAAATAAACAACACCAATCAACAAGAAAATAAACAACAACACCAATCAACAACAAAATAAAAAACAAAATAAACAACATCACCAATCAACAAAAAATAAACAACACTACCAATCACTAACAAAATACACACCAACTCCAATCAACAACAAAATAAACAACACCACCAATCAACAACAACAAAATAAACGTCACCAATCAACAACAAGAAAATAAACAACACCAATCAACAACAAAATAAACAACACCACTAATCAACAACAAAATAAAAAAACACCACCAATCAACAACAAAATAAACAACATCACCAATCAACAACAAAATAAACAACACCACCAATCAACAACAAAATCTACACCACCACCAATCAACAACGAATAAAACAACATCGCAAATCAACAAAATAAACAACATCACCAAGCAACAACAAAATAAACAACAACACCAATCAACAACAAAATAAACAACACCACTAATCAACAACAAAATAAAAAACACCAGCAATCAACAACAAAATAAACAACATCACCAATCAACAACATAATAAACAACAACACCAATCAACAACAAAATAAACATCACCAATCAACAACAAAATAAACACCACCAATCAACAACAGAATAAACAACTCCACCAATCAACAAAAAATAAACAACACCAATCAACAACAAAATAAACAACACCACCAATCAACAACAAAATAAACAACATCACCAATCAACAACAGAATTGACAACATCACCAATCAACAACAGAATAAACAACAACACCAATCAACAACAAAATAAACATCACCAATCAACAACAAAATAAACAACACCTCCAATCAACAACAAAATAAACAACACCACCAATCAACAACAGAATAAACAACCACCACCAATCAACAACAAAATAAACGTCACCAATCAACAACAAAATAAACAACACCACCAATCAACAACAACAAAATAAACGTCACCAATCAACAACAAAATAAACAACACCACCAATCAACAACAAGAAAATAAACGTCACCAATCAACAACAAAATAAACAACACCACCAATCAACAACAACAAAATAAACGTCACCAATCAACAACAAAATAAACAACACCACCAATCAACAACAAAAAAAACATCACCAATCAACACTAAAATAAACACCACCACCAATCAACAACAAATTAAACAACATCACCAATCAACAACAAAATAAACATCATCACCAATCAACAACAAAATAAACAACATCACCAATCAACAACAGAATAAACAACACCACCAATCAACAACAAAATAAACAACAATACCAATCAACAAAAAAATAAACAATAACACCAATCAACAACAAAATAAACACCACCACCAATCAACAGCACCACCAATCAACAACAAAAAAAACACCACCAACAATCAACAACAAAGTAAACAACACCACCAATCAACAACAAAAAAACATCACCACCAATCAACAACAAATTAAACAACATCACCAATCAACAACAAAATAAACAACACCACCAATCAACAACAAAATCTACACCATCACCAATCAACAACGAATAAAACAACATCGCAAATCAACCAAGCAACAACAAAATAAACAACAATACCAATCAACAACAAAATAAACAACACCACTAATCAACAACAAAATAAAAAACACCACCAATCAACAACAAAATAAACAACATCACCAATCATCAACAGAATAAACAACAACACCAATCAACAACAAAATAAACAACACCTCCAATCAACAACAAATTAAACAACATCACCATTCAACAACAAAATAAACAACACCACCATTCAACAACAAAATAAACAACACCACCAATCAACAACAAAATAAACAACACCACCAATCAACAACAAAATAAACAACAAAACCAATCAACAACAAAATAAACAACACCACCAACAATCAACAACAAAGTAAACAACACCACCAATCAACAACAAAAAAAACATCACCACCAATCAACAACAAATTAAACAACATCACCAATCAACAACAAAATAAACAACACCACCAATCAACAACAAAATCTACACCACCACCAATCAACAACGAATAAAACAACATCGCAAATCAACCAAGCAACAACAAAATAAACAACAATACCAATCAACAACAAAATAAACAACATCACCATTCAACAACAAAATAAACAACAACACCATTCAACAACAAAATAAACAACACCACCAATCAACAACAAAATAAACAACAATACCAATCAACAAAAAAATAAACAATAACACCAATCAACAACAAAATAAACACCACCACCAATCAACAGCACCACCAATCAACAACAAAAAAAACACCACCAACAATCAACAACAAAGTAAACAACACCACCAATCAACAACAAAAAAAACATCACCACCAATCAACAACAAATTAAACAACATCACCAATCAACAACAAAATAAACAACACCACCAATCAACAACAAAATCTACACCACCACCAATCAACAACGAATAAAACAACATCGCAAATCAACCAAGCAACAACAAAATAAACAACAATACCAATCAACAACAAAATAAACAACACCACTAATCAACAACAAAATAAAAAACACCACCAATCAACAACAAAATAAACAACATCACCAATCAACAACAGAATAATTAACAACACCAATCAACAACAAAATAAACATCACCAATCAACAACAAAATAAACACCACCAATCAACAACAAAATAAACAACATCACCAATCAACAACAGAATAAACAACAACACCAATCAACAACAAAATAAACAACACCTCCAATCAACAACAAATTAAACAACATCACCATTCAACAACAAAATAAACAACACCACCATTCAACAACAAAATAAACAACACCACCAATCAACAACAAAATAAACAACACCACCAATTAACAACAAAATAAACAACAACACCAATCAACAACAAAATAAACAACACCACCAAACAACAACAAAATAAACAACAACACCAATCAACAACAAAATAAACAACACTACCAATCAACAACAAAATAAACAACACCACCAATCAACAACAGAATAAACAACCACCACCAATCAACAACAAAATAAATGTCACCAATCAACAACAAAATAAACAACACCACCAATCAACAACAACAAAATAAACGTCACCAATCAACAACAAGAAAATAAACAACACCAATCAACAACAAAATAAACAACAACACCAATCAACAACAGAATAAACAACACCACCATTCAACAACAAAATAAACAACACCACCAATCAACAACAAAAAAAACATCACCAATCAACAACAAAATAAACACCACCACCAATCAACAACAAATTAAACAACATCACCAATCAACAACAAAATAAACATCATCACCAATCAACAACAAAACAAACATCATCACCAATCAACAACAGAATTAACAACATCACCAATCAACAACAGAATAAACAACACCACCAATCAACAACAAAATAAACAACAACACCAATCAACAACAAAATAAACAACACCACCAATCAACAGCACCACCAATCAACAACAAAATAAACAACACCAATCAACAACAAAATAAAAAACAACACCAATCAAAAACAGAATAAACAACAACAGCATTCAACAACAAAATAAACACCACCAATCAACAACAAAAAAAACATCACCAATCAACAACAAAATAAACACCACCAATCAACAACAAAATAAACAACAACACCAATCAACAACAAAATAAACAACACCACCAATCAACAACAAAATAAACAACACCACCAATCAACAACAAAATAAACAACACCACCAATCAACAACAAATTAAACACCACCAATCAACAACAAAATAAACAACACCACCAATCAACAACAGAATAAACAACTCCACCAATCAACAAAAAATAAACAACACCAATCAACAACAAAATAAACAACACCACTATTCACCAACAAAATAAAAAACACCACCAATGAACAACAAAATAAACAACATCACCAATCAACAACAAAATAAACAACAACACCAATCAACAAAATAAACATCAACACCAATCAACAACAGAATAAACAACAACACCATTCAACAACAGAATAAACAACAACACCATTCAACAACAAAATAAACCATCACCAATCAACAACAAAATAAACAACACCACCAATCAACAACAAAATAAACAACACCACCAATCAACAACAAAATTTATAACATCACCAATCAACAACAAAATAAACATCACCAATCAACAACAAAATAAACAACACCACTAATCAACAACAAAACAAACAACACCATCAATCAACAACAAAATAAACACCACCAACAATCAACAACAAAATAAACAACACCACCAATCAACAACAAAATAAACAACAACACCAATCAACAACAAAATATACAACATCACCAATCAACAACAAAATAAACACCACCACCAATCAACAACAAAATAAACAACACCACCATTCAACAACAAAATAAACACCACCACCAATCAACAACAAAATAATCCACACCACCAATCAACAACAAAATATACAACATCACCAATCAACAACAAAATAAACAACACCACCAATCAACAACAAAATAAACATAAACGCCAATCAACAACAGAATAAACAACACCACCAATCAACAACAAAATAAACAACAACACCATTCAACAACAAAATAAACAACACCACCAATCAACAACAAAAAAAACATCACCAATCAACAACAAAATAAACAACAACACCAATCAACAACAAAATAAACAACACCACCGATCAACAACAAAATAAACAACACCACCAATCAACAACAAAATAAACAACACCAATCAACAACAAAATAAACAACAACACCAATCAACAACAGAATAAACAACAACAGCATTCAACAACAAAATAAACAACACCACCGATCAACAACAAAATAAACGTCACCAATCAACAACAAAATAAACAACACCACCAATCAACAACAACAAAATAAACGTCACCAATCAACAACAAAATAAACAACACCACCAATCAACAACAAAATAAACCACACCACCAATCAACAACAAAATATACAACATCACCAATTAACAACAAAATAAACCACACCACCAATCAACAACAAAATAAACAACACCACCAATCAACAAAAAATAAACAACACCAATCAACAACAAAAACAACACCACTATTCAACAACAAAATAAAAAACACCACCAATCAACAAAAAATAAACAACATCACCAATCAACAACAAAATTAACAACATCACCAATCAACAACAAAATAAACAACATCACTAATCAACAACAAAATAAACACCACCACCATTCAACAACAAAATAAACAACACCAATCAACAAGAAAATAAACAACAACACCAATCAACAACAAAATAAAAAACAAAATAAACAACATCACCAATCAACAAAAAAATAAACAACACTACCAATCACTAACAAAATACACACCAACTCCAATCAACAACAAAATAAACAACACCACCAATCAACAACAACAAAATAAACGTCACCAATCAACAACAAGAAAATAAACAACACCAATCAACAACAAAATAAACAACACCACTAATCAACAACAAAATAAAAAAACACCACCAATCAACAACAAAATAAACAACATCACCAATCAACAACAAAATAAACAACACCACCAATCAACAACAAAATCTACACCACCACCAATCAACAACGAATAAAACAACATCGCAAATCAACAAAATAAACAACATCACCAAGCAACAACAAAATAAACAACAACACCAATCAACAACAAAATAAACAACACCACTAATCAACAACAAAATAAAAAACACCAGCAATCAACAACAAAATAAACAACATCACCAATCAACAACAGAATAAACAACAACACCAATCAACAACAAAATAAACATCACCAATCAACAACAAAATAAACACCACCAATCAACAACAGAATAAACAACTCCACCAATCAACAAAAAATAAACAACACCAATCAACAACAAAATAAACAACACCACCAATCAACAACAAAATAAACAACATCACCAATCAACAACAGAATTGACAACATCACCAATCAACAACAGAATAAACAACAACACCAATCAACAACAAAATAAACATCACCAATCAACAACAAAATAAACAACACCTCCAATCAACAACAAAATAAACAACACCACCAATCAACAACAGAATAAACAACCACCACCAATCAACAACAAAATAAACGTCACCAATCAACAACAAAATAAACAACACCACCAATCAACAACAACAAAATAAACGTCACCAATCAACAACAAAATAAACAACACCACCAATCAACAACAAGAAAATAAACGTCACCAATCAACAACAAAATAAACAACACCACCAATCAACAACAACAAAATAAACGTCACCAATCAACAACAAAATAAACAACACCACCAATCAACAACAAAAAAAACATCACCAATCAACACTAAAATAAACACCACCACCAATCAACAACAAATTAAACAACATCACCAATCAACAACAAAATAAACATCATCACCAATCAACAACAAAATAAACAACATCACCAATCAACAACAGAATAAACAACACCACCAATCAACAACAAAATAAACAACAATACCAATCAACAAAAAAATAAACAATAACACCAATCAACAACAAAATAAACACCACCACCAATCAACAGCACCACCAATCAACAACAAAAAAAACACCACCAACAATCAACAACAAAGTAAACAACACCACCAATCAACAACAAAAAAACATCACCACCAATCAACAACAAATTAAACAACATCACCAATCAACAACAAAATAAACAACACCACCAATCAACAACAAAATCTACACCATCACCAATCAACAACGAATAAAACAACATCGCAAATCAACCAAGCAACAACAAAATAAACAACAATACCAATCAACAACAAAATAAACAACACCACTAATCAACAACAAAATAAAAAACACCACCAATCAACAACAAAATAAACAACATCACCAATCATCAACAGAATAAACAACAACACCAATCAACAACAAAATAAACAACACCTCCAATCAACAACAAATTAAACAACATCACCATTCAACAACAAAATAAACAACACCACCATTCAACAACAAAATAAACAACACCACCAATCAACAACAAAATAAACAACACCACCAATCAACAACAAAATAAACAACAAAACCAATCAACAACAAAATAAACAACACCACCAACAATCAACAACAAAGTAAACAACACCACCAATCAACAACAAAAAAAACATCACCACCAATCAACAACAAATTAAACAACATCACCAATCAACAACAAAATAAACAACACCACCAATCAACAACAAAATCTACACCACCACCAATCAACAACGAATAAAACAACATCGCAAATCAACCAAGCAACAACAAAATAAACAACAATACCAATCAACAACAAAATAAACAACATCACCATTCAACAACAAAATAAACAACAACACCATTCAACAACAAAATAAACAACACCACCAATCAACAACAAAATAAACAACAACACCAATCAACAACAAAATAAACAATAACACCAATCAACAACAAAGTAAACAACACCACCAATCAACAACAAAAAAAACATCACCACCAATCAACAACAAATTAAACAACATCACCAATCAACAACAAAATAAACAACACCACCAATCAACAACAAAATCTACACCACCACCAATCAACAACGAATAAAACAACATCGCAAATCAACCAAGCAACAACAAAATAAACAACAATACCAATCAACAACAAAATAAACAACATCACCATTCAACAACAAAATAAACAACACCACCAATCAACAACAAAATAAACAACACCACCAATTAACAACAAAATAAACAACAACACCAATCAACAACAAAATAAACAACACCACCAAACAACAACAAAATAAACAACAACACCAATCAACAACAAGAAAATAAACAACACCAATCAACAACAAAATAAACAACAACACCAATCAACAACAGAATAAACAACACCACCATTCAACAACAAAATAAACAACACCACCAATCAACAACAAAAAAAACATCACCAATCAACAACAAAATAAACACCACCACCAATCAACAACAAATTAAACAACATCACCAATCAACAACAAAATAAACATCATCACCAATCAACAACAAAACAAACATCATCACCAATCAACAACAGAATTAACAACATCACCAATCAACAACAGAATAAACAACACCACCAATCAACAACAAAATAAACAACAACACCAATCAACAACAAAATAAACAACACCACCAATCAACAGCACCACCAATCAACAACAAAATAAACAACACCAATCAACAACAAAATAAACAACAACACCAATCAAAAACAGAATAAACAACAACAGCATTCAACAACAAAATAAACACCACCAATCAACAACAAAAAAAACATCACCAATCAACAACAAAATAAACACCACCAATCAACAACAAAATAAACAACAACACCAATCAACAACAAAATAAACAACACCACCAATCAACAACAAAATAAACAACACCACCAATCAACAACAAAATAAACAACACCACCAATCAACAACAAATTAAACACCACCAATCAACAACAAAATAAACAACACCACCAATCAACAACAGAATAAACAACTCCACCAATCAACAAAAAATAAACAACACCAATCAACAACAAAATAAACAACACCACTATTCACCAACAAAATAAAAAACACCACCAATGAACAACAAAATAAACAACATCACCAATCAACAACAAAATAAACAACAACACCAATCAACAAAATAAACATCAACACCAATCAACAACAGAATAAACAACAACACCATTCAACAACAGAATAAACAACAACACCATTCAACAACAAAATAAACCATCACCAATCAACAACAAAATAAACAACACCACCAATCAACAACAAAATAAACAACACCACCAATCAACAACAAAATTTATAACATCACCAATCAACAACAAAATAAACATCACCAATCAACAACAAAATAAACAACACCACTAATCAACAACAAAACAAACAACACCATCAATCAACAACAAAATAAACACCACCAACAATCAACAACAAAATAAACAACACCACCAATCAACATTAAAATAAACAACAACACCAATCAACAACAAAATATACAACATCACCAATCAACAACAAAATAAACACCACCACCAATCAACAACAAAATAAACAACACCACCATTCAACAACAAAATAAACACCACCACCAATCAACAACAAAATAATCCACACCACCAATCAACAACAAAATATACAACATCACCAATCAACAACAAAATAAACAACACCACCAATCAACAACAAAATAAACATAAACGCCAATCAACAACAGAATAAACAACACCACCAATCAACAACAAAATAAACAACAACACCATTCAACAACAAAATAAACAACACCACCAATCAACAACAAAAAAAACATCACCAATCAACAACAAAATAAACAACAACACCAATCAACAACAAAATAAACAACACCACCGATCAACAACAAAATAAACAACACCACCAATCAACAACAAAATAAACAACACCAATCAACAACAAAATAAACAACAACACCAATCAACAACAGAATAAACAACAACAGCATTCAACAACAAAATAAACAACACCACCGATCAACAACAAAATAAACACCACCAACAATCAACAACAAAATAAACAACACCACCAATTAACAACAAAATAAACAACACCACCAATCAACAACAAAATAAACAACACCATCAATCAACAACAAAATAAACACCACCACCAATCAACAACAAAATAAACAACACCACCAATCAACAACAAATGAAACAACATCACCAATCAACAACAGAATAAATAACAACACCAATCAACAACAAAATAAACATCACCAATCAACAACAAAATAAACAACACTACCAATCAACAACAAAATAAACAACACCACCAATCAACAACAAAATAAACAACACCACCAATCAACAACAAAATAAACAACAACACCAATCAACAACAAAATAAACACCACCACCAATCAACAACAAAATAAACAACACCACCAATCAACAACAAATTAAACAACATCACCAATCAACAACAAAATAAACAACACCACCAATCAACAACAAAATAAACAACACCACCAATCAACAACAAAATAAAAAACACCACCAATGAACAACAAAATAAAAAACACCACCAATCAACAACAAAATAAAAAACACCACCAATCAACAACAGAATAAACAACATCACCAATCAACAACAGAATAAACAACAACACCAATCAATAACAAAATAAAAACAACACCAATCAATAACAAAAAAATGTTACGGTGACATGCGTGAAATCTTTGTTAGGTTTGCTTTGTCCATATAGTGTATAACCTGAATACATTTTTGGTAATTATAGTCCTGGATGTCTCAGAGTTGCTCACATGCTAGAGATTGTGTCACAAAAATGTTCATTTATTCCAGAAATACAAACTGTCGATCAGAAAAATGTTCATTATGTATCACATAAAATGTTTTAAATAAAATGCTCGGCTTACTTCATAAATGGCATAATTTTTATTGACAACATACGGTTTACTTTTCAAGAAACATTTTTAAAAATTGCTTTATTAATTTTATGCCAGTCGCTCATAGACATTTTGCTTCCATTGCTCAGAATTTGAATAGGTCATAGTTCACCGAGCTCATGGTTCTAGTAACTGCATAGATATGAATGTAAAGCGGGTTATATTATAATAGACTGTGGGAAATACCCACCGAGTGACACAATAAATTAACTACCAAGTATCCCTATATAGTCAGTACTGACGTCATGAATGCATTTGGATGAAAAAAAATATTCAGCTCACTATGAGACAACTAATTGAATGTCAACGGATCAAATTTTTGTATTGATATTTTGTGTCCAGGCAGTCCAATGATATTCACAGTTATTAAAAAAAATAATGTTCTTCCCTGCAGTCTATTTTCGTCACAAGATTGTGGCCCTTGGGGTAAAGGTTGTTTATGTAATGAAGAGATAAAAAGCAGCTATTCAGTTCGACCTCACTTAATTAGCAGCACGTTGGTGATGGGGCGAGTGTCTAGAACAAGATTTGTAGTAATTTATCAATCTATCTAAAGATATCTGTCTGTCTATCTATCTTTCTTCTCACATGTAACATTTCTTCAAACACCAACACTTCTACCATGGTCATTCATATTCAATGATAGAAACATTTCGTTATAACTCACACATCCTACAGCATTTTAATAACAAAATATTTATGGAAGATATTTGTCCGTAAAAAAAAAAAATTACTACATTTAAAACTGAACGGGCGATGGTCTAACTAAAAATATTCTTCGCCCTAATGGTACGCACAGACCAAGGCGAATTTCGCGTATCTAGGTAACTCGCGAAATTCGCCCCTCTTTCGCGGCAATGTATTTATATGGAGATGTTCAAACCGCGGAGAATTTTTGCGGCGGCCAGAGAAATTTCGCGGCCTCGCTTCTTGCAGAGTTTTTCCGCGTTTCGCGATTGACAACAATCCAAAATGGCTGCCTAGAAACATGGACTCAAATGAAAATCAAGGTTAAAATTGATATAAATGTCTTAAAATTAACAAATAAGACTTACATTTATATATAGAAACATGAATTATATCAGATTATACCAAAAAGTCAGTGTTTTTTTTTTTTACTTTTTACTTGTAAAATACAATAACTGTAGAAAATGATTAATAAGAAGAAAATGTCGGCTGATGCCCACTTTCGCTTCGCCTAGGTGTAGTGAGGGTTTTTCGCGCTTAGAAAAATCTCACGTGAGAATAGCGCAGAGGAAAGTTTCGCTTTGGTTTGTGGATACCTTTACGGTGAATTTTTAATTATAAAATATTAATAAAATTAATTCTATGACATGTATAAGGAAATTAATCTTCATACAAAGTTCCAGCTTTGTACACCAAATAGTTTTTTTTTATAATTAGTTCCCCCCATATATATATATATATATATATATATATATATATATATATATATATATATATATATATATATTTAATATAGAATGTACATCGTTATTTTAAAAAAATGTTTTCTAATAATCACTTTAAAAACGCCCCCATTAGTTTACCACCTAAATATAGGCGGCTTTCGGAAATATCAATTAAAATTGACGATGCATTTTCTGTTTATTGTGTGGTTCCCTTACTAAAAAAAATGTCGATCGGAAGTCGAGTTCAAAACTAGTTCGCACCTTCTGTTACATTTACATTTTGTGCAAGGACATACGTTTACATACTTTAACATTTATGTTTCTTATACACTACAACCCAGCCCGTAGCGTTGCCTCCCCCCCCCCGCGTTTTGTCTGGCCTTCTCTGCTTTTTGCTCTACTTAGTAACATTTTGGAAGTTTCGATCTAGAATTGAGAGTCCAATATTAAAGATTTCAGAAACGGTTGAGTAACCTCTCAATTTCAGACAGACTCTGGCATACTGTCATGTAAATCACTACTGCATGCTGCATAAATGACAAATCATACATATGAACAATTTTAATCTTCGCAGCTATATATGATAGAGACAAATTGAAACGTCTGTTAGTGTAATGGTGGACAGGTCATCTTCTGTCTACACGAAAAATTGTAAACAATTATGAATCGATTATTTATCTTTTAAATCATTGCTCCAAATTTCATTTAAGATTTACGACAAACTTGGTTTACTCAATATTGACTCTATTTGAAAGTCCAAACTTGGTTTCCCCAATATTGACTCTATTTGAAAGTCCAAACAATCTATTACAGTCCAAGTCAATTAATTTACTGAGTGCCAGTGCACTGATTGGTTCGGTTCTAGAGTCAGTTAAGAAATTACGTATTGATGAAAAGTTTAAGAAATTATTTGATTTGATTTTTGTAAAAAAAAAAAAAAAAAACTCTCAAATACTAGGCCTTACAAAGAACAGCTAGGGTGACAGCTTGATACAGCAACTAAGTTATTACGCAAACAATTTCAAATTCTACCAGTACCAGATCAGATTCGACCAAGTTACAATTCCTGAGTTTATATAACGGAGTTCTCGATCGAACGATCACAGAAATATAAAATCGATTTAATGCAAAAAATATGACGCTTCTTAAATCTTCAAATCTATGAACAAAAATGAGTTCTATATATTAGTTAAATTGTGGGCTGTTGATCTGACAACTGCATCTGCAAGTTCTGAAACTGAAGCAGCTAAACCATTTCTGGAAACGAAAAGAAAAAAAGGGTGTAACGTAATTTGTGACGTTGAAATCTAAGTCATTTCTGCACAATAGGTAGGTAGCATTTTAGGTAGATGGTATAAATAAGCACCCATATCTTTACCAAATGGGGTTTGGTTTGGTTTGATTGGTTGGTTCGGTTAGTCTGTTTGGTTGGTTTGGTTAGCTGGTTTGGTTAGGTTGGTTAGCGTTGATGGGTAAAACGTAATTCGTGACGTATTAAATTTATGTCTATCTGCACATTAGATAGGTGCCATAAATTAGCACCCATATCTTTACCTAAGTGAATATAGCCTAATTGATCGTAAGCAAAAATGTAACAGGAAGGGGTGTCACATGACACCTAGATTTCCCGGGCAGTGCCGGGCTTAATAGCTAGTATTCACTATATTGACACCATTCACGTAACAATTATAAAATTTAATGATCGTTTTTATTTTTCCCTAAATTGTTACGGTTTAACTAATCTGTTAATAATTAAATTACTAATATTTACGAATTATTAATAAAATAAATGAAAAAGTTAAATGGTACAATTTTGTACTGTAATAAAATGTTCATGAAGTTTTGAAATATCCCTTACAAAACACATGCTTTCAGACAATATGCACTTTACCATTATATTTCTATAAGTCGCATACGAGGATATAAGAGACCAAAAAAAAATGTTCGCATAGGACGGGCTTTTTCACTGCCCCCCCCCCCCTCCCTGCTATTGGCCTGGCCCCTGCTGTAAAATGCTCACGCTACGGGCTGACTACAACACAAAATACAAAATGTGTGTGACATAACAGAAAGAAACGAAATAAAAAAATAATTCGACTATACGAGATACTTATTAGCTTTCTTATTGTCTTGAAATAAATATTTGGTATATAATGTAGGCTACTTCACTCAAGTTGTCTTTCTGTACAAAACTGTACAATCCAAACAATTTGATACATCCATGGTATAAATAGAATTGCACTGATAATAATATTTATCATTCGAATTTATTAGATTTACATACTGTTTTTGGTTGTCTCACTCCGTTATTTGCCACATCTAGAGATAGTGAATAAACTCGTTCTGTGTTTTATACCATGATGATAAGAAGATTGCACAGACTAAACTTTGTTAAGATCTTTACTCTAAGAAGATCTAATGTAGTTAAGTTCTTTGGTGTCCTTTACACAGTACACACACTCTGTGTTGTCTGGTCTCGAGTTAAGCTGATAAAGTCTGACACATGGCATAGAGAAACTGAAACCGAAGTCTGGCGTACATGTCATTATACCAACTGGAGAAAGTTGGTTGTTGAATATGTTGGCCCAACAACTGAACTCATAAAAGGAAACACTGGCATCATTATCATCTCTTTACACACCCCTAGGAATTGTTTTCGGAATATTAAAATGAAATAGATTGTGTTTGTGTAGGGTTAGTATGTGCTACATACTGAAACTAAAATTCTTGCTATTCCATATCCGTGTTGACATTGCGCGCGTGTTGCCATCTAAACATGTCTTGAACTCTATTGGCTTCCTAAAATCCGAAAGAAGATTTGAGTACAAGCCGTTAATCCTCTTTGATGGCTCTTAGCGGGTCATCTATCGTACTTTGTTGGGATACAGCTCTTTGTCTCTTAATACACTGTAGATTTTTTTTTTTCAGTATGCCCAAGAATCATTCTTCAATTAACATTAGCTAAACAGCAATGTCTTTATGGCTCTTTTCTAGCTGTTGTCAACAGCATTGTTGCCTACACCAGTGGTCCCCCACCTCCGGGCCGCGGATCCCCCCAACCCTCCACAGAGGGCCTCAGTAAAATTAAAATTATCAAACGTTGATCAGTCCGCGGCGAGAAAAAGGTTGGGTACTACTGGTCTAGAGTCTATACGACATTGTAACTATTGTCGACACAACATTGTGTTATAACTATTGTCTATATAACATTGTCTTATAACTGTTGTCCTTACAACATTGTGTTATAACTGTTGTCTTTACAACATTGTGTTATAACTGTTGTCTTTACAACATTCTGTTATAACTGTTGTCTACACAATATTGTGTTATCACTGTTGTCTACACAACATTGTATTATAACTGTTGCCTTTACAACATTGTATTATAACTGTTGTCTTTACAACATTCTGTTATAACTGTTGTCTTTACAACATTGTGTTATAATCATACGAGTTTTTTGGGTATAACGCCAGCTAAGGGCATTACAACAGTTTATAAATATTTGTACCACTGTACTAGTTATCAAAGGCCCGGTACCCGGACCGGCGAGTAGGCACACAGTTGGAGTTGAAAATGGTGATGTATATTTTAGCGCGTTAACAATCAGTCTATATACTTGCAGTGGCCCCAAGGACATGAACATATTATTGTAGCCAAAATACATTTGAGAATAGGGACACCTAATAATACATCAAATAAAGTTCATATGTTAAATAGTTCCTCCCAAAGAAAATAATCCTCACTATAGGTAAACATAAACAACAACTCTTAAAATCATATTCCTTCATAATATTTTAATGGACTCCTTTCCAAACAGTTATTCATTTAATGTTTTATGATGTTCAACATGGCGTGTTTAAAAAAAAAGAGAGACGTGAGTGCTTGTGTTAATCAAAACGCTACATGTTCATTTACTGTTATACAAATTGTAGCATAGTGCAATTAACTAAGAAAAATTGCCGACCCGGCAGTGCAGAACCAAGGGATTTACGGGCCCGGTGGGCTTGGCCTCATTGGGGGCTGCCCCTGCATTTTGACATGGGATAATGTTTTGACGCTTCTCAAGCTTGGTCCCGAGAAGAAAGAATAGTTGTGTAGCTTTTAGCTGACCTTCAATTAAAAACATAGTATTCCATCAATGCAGTTGAGGCCACAGACGCAGAAATCATTAGGCCTCTTAAAAAAGAAAGACACATCAAAGCTTTCAACATTATAGCTCTGTGAAGCCAATGCCGAACCAAGGGATTTTAGGCATATTCGGGAGCCACTACATTTTGACATGACATAACGTACTTAATATTTAGTTTAAAAAATATTTTGGGGGCTCTCCTCAAACTGGGCCCCCTCCATACACCCTCTGTGTGAAGCCCCCCATCATAAATGGGTTAGTCTGCATTGTAAACGTTGTGCACGGCGCTACTCAAACTCAACCCTTATTCAATTCATTCATGTGACGTTATAGTAAAAAAAAATGAAAAAAAAAATGTGACGTATTTTAGGTTAGTAATAAAGGGAAATAATTGTACATTAGAAATAGACATATTTTAGAAATAAAAACAATTTAAACAATATAAATATTTCATTATATTGAGGTATCCATAATTTTGGTTTAAAATTTAGATTGTGAAACATAACACAGAATATTAATTAAACGATTTCTGTAGATATTTCTTTTATGATCGCTTAATAACAAATTGAACACCTTAGATGTATTACGATACTGTGATATATACATAGACCTATGGAACGACGTTTCTCTTTTAAATTTGTATCGGAGAGTATCACACAATAGTTTGGCATGATATTTTGTGAACTCTCCTTCCTGGTCTGAGAGACATACCATGATCCACGGGGGATGGATCATAGGGGTTCTCTAGTCAGGAAAAAAAAATCATTACTTGCGATGGTGGTGGTACTGTGGTCAATGCGGACTATCCGAGACCGCAGTATTCGCAGCTGGCGGTGGTGACGGATGTGGTCGGCACACAACACCCTTCCACTCCGTCCCACTCAAGCACACCTGCGCAGCTTGCCATTTCCGGCTGAGGGTACAGGCACACTACACCCTCCCCTCTGTCCGAGTGGCAGGAAAAACCCCTTTCCTTGCCATTCTGGCCGACCGGCAGTACACACACCCTGCTGGTCTGGCCGTTTTGGGCAAGGATTAAAACCCATCTTTCTGACATCCCTGCAGATGATAGCGGGCACACTCACCCCGCCGCTCTGTAGGCATGGCAGACGTGCATCAGCGCCTCCAACTATGTTGGTGTGGTAGGCACACTACACCCTACCATGCTGGAAAAAAATAGTTTGGCATGATTTTGTGTAACCCCTCCAAAGATTGCTTTATTGCCCTTTGGTAATGATTGAGGCGGTCGAAAACACTATTACATTGTAATTGGCATTCATGATCTTACCAGCAGTATGTTAGTGTACGGTGTTGTCACCTCGCACTAAACATATGGCTGGTCCAATGTCATCTCTGGCAGCCATGTAGGAGACAATTCTTACTCGGCTGGCCAGTTGGTAGCCGGATCATGCATGTTAAGAAGAAAACAGTAAATGTTTCTGCCATCTTTGAATTGTTTGTGCCGCCATCTTGGATGAATTGTTGGATGACAGACGGATGTAGCGATGACAGACGGAAACCGGAACATATGATGTAAAATTTGTATTATTAGACGTAAAATTTGTATTATAGAAGATAGATTGTGGATTTTGCTATTGTCTATAGCAGTACTTTTCAAAATATGGATATGGGGTGAGTTGCGATAAAATATATATGTTTAATTAAAGGATATATGTCATAGTGTGTTACAAGATATATGTCATAGTGTGTTGCGAAACAAGGCATATGTCGTAGAGTGTCACAAAGCAAGACATATGTAATATTGTGTCACGAAACAAGGCATATGTCATAGTGTTTCACGAAACAAGACATATATCATTGTGTTGCAAAACAAGACATATCTCATAGTGTGTTACGAAACAAGACACATGTCATAGTGTGTCACGAAACAAAACACATATCATAATTTGTCACGAAACAAGACATGTCATAGTTTATCATGAAACAAGACATATGTCATAGTGTGTTGCGAAACAAGCCATATGTCATAGTGTTTGACAAAACAAGACATATGTCATAGTGTGTTGCAAAGCAAGGTATATGTCATAGTGTTTCACAAAACAAGACATATGTCAGTGTGTTGCGAAACAAGACATATATCATAGTGTGTCGCGAAACAAGACATGTGTCGTAGTGTGTCAAGAAACAAGACATGTCATAGTGTGTCACGAATGGTATATGTTTGAGAACCATTAGTCTACATCTTTTTTGTGTCATAATCCAAGTTGAGTTCTGGACGATCGGATTGTGAGGTATTTCTGTAGTTTTATATTTACAGGTCAATTGATTGACACCATTTATTTATTTTTTTTATTTTGTTTATCGATATGTTGTACAGCTATTCTCAGAAACAATATTTTTGTTCTAACTTTTGTGATTTTATTTAGTGAAAAAGAAACATAAAATAATCATTGCTGTACTTATAATTTAGACACATCAGTCGTTTAAACTGGATCTTGATATATCTGACTCAAATAAGCCCATATTTTATGTGATTTGCTAAAATCTTTGCACTTTTCAAAATTTTCATTATATATCATTTTAATTGTTGACATTCGCTTACTTCTGTGTAATTTGCAAGATTTGTATATATCTGTATCATTGTCTACATTTGTATATATCTGTATCATTGTCTACATTTGTATATATCTGTATCATTGTTTACATTTGTATATATATGTATCATTGTCTTCATTTGTATATATCTGTATCATTGTCTACATTTGTATATATCTGTATCAATGTCTTCATTTGTATATATCTGTATCATTGTCTACATTTGTATATATCTGTATCATTGTCTACATTTGTATATATCTGTATCATTGTCTACATTTGTATATATCTGTAATTTTGATTTATTTAGTGCAATTAGACATGTACATTAGGGTGATAACAAAAAAAATATTTTTATGAAACCACTTGCAATCGAGGAACTTTTATGTGTAATTTAAGAATATAGATCGCATTTTTGATTTTTTTAAAAAAAGTTCCCCCGCCTCCCCATTTTTCGGAAGAAAAAAGTGAAAAAATATTTCTTTTTTCAAAAAAAAAGGACAAGATTTTTTTTAGCTTAATTCAAAAGAGTAATAATAATAACTAATCAACTTTTATTAAAAAATAAGATACAGATCAGTTAGTAATATGTACAGAATGTACAAGAAATGTGTAAAACATATTGTTCATATGAACTTCAGATTCAAAAATTCAAATTTTTTCGATTTCGCATGAAGTTCCTCCATCAGTTTTACAGCACGTTTTTGCATTTTACCCTGATGAGTGAGGTAAACAGTTCATTGAAGGACGCTTTATTGTAGTGTTGCACATTGAATCAAGCATTTGCCCATTCATAGCAGATGAAGTTGCAAGCAGGAGCGAGGATGTTGCGCCACTCTGGTATCAGAAATAATGCTATAATAGTATATATCGCATGTGAGTTCCATCTTTCCTAGTGTAAATTTGGTAGTTTCTTCCAGCCGATGCGAGGCCAACGTGAAGTTGTTTTGTAATGACGATATGCCTGACATAACTCATAAAAAGAACTTGAAATCATCTCGCCATCCAGGGTTCTCGCCTGTGCTAACATCATCTGTCACAATGAGGTGGTAATCAACCTGAAGAGTGGCATAGTTTTGCGTTAATTTGTCAATGAAGGACTGGTTGAGTTCTTGTTTGCTCGTTGGTTCTTGAATAAGAAATTCATGGCATGTTTCAGAAGGAGGTTGAGTACATGGTGCTGACAGTCAATATATTGTGGCTTCTGAAAGCCCTTGCTCAAGACATCACATTTAAGAGTACCGGGTTTTATTTCGGTTGTCATATTTTCAGCATAACTACTTGATACTCTTCCCCTTGCACTCTTTTACCATCAAACTGGAGACAATAGGATTCTTTGCTTTGAAGTTTTTGAAAATGTTTGGTTTTCATTTTCCGTCCTTCAGAGATTACTCGTTTCCAAACACCCGCCTGGCTTGGAACCGGCACATCATGGTCCTGTTCAGCAATGGTTGCAAGAACGTCATATGCTTTATGTGTAGAAATGTTGCTTTTTAGTACTAGCAAACCCGCTGTTGTAGTGCTTGCTCTTTGGTATTTCGGTTTGCATTCAGAAAATGACGTGAAAGAAAAGGTTGTCGAGTTGGGTGAAGAAGCACAGGTTTCAGAATCCGAAGATTCTGAGACAGTGGTATGTGTTTGTGTAGGTTGTGAGACAGTTGTATGTGTTTGTGTAGGTTGTGAGACAGTTGTATGTGTTTGTGTAGGCTGTAAGACAGTTGTATGTGTTTGTGTAGGTTGCGATTGAGAAGAGCTGGCTTGAGATTGAGTTTTGGATAGTCGGATTCGTTTTCTTGGGTGGATTGATTCTAAAAGGGCTTGTTTGACCATTGAATAACCAATCTTTCCTCCACTCTAAACTTGCCTGTGGTAGAGCTCTTTATCCTCCTTGCTTTTCCATTTTCCATTGACGTTGGTGACATCCAATAACTAAGAAAGTGTTGGAGTAAATTTATCAGACGGTTTCTTTTTGTTTTTGTCATATAAATCAAACAGACAATTGATTTTCTTTCTGATTAGTTCGTTGGATAATAGTGGAAAGTCTAGAACTTACATCCAGAGCAATTCTATATCCGTAATAATAATTGTGATTCGATCCAGTCGCCGTTTCTGGCTATTGAACAGAAAAGTGAGGTTTCCAAGAATTTGACGGTTTGTTGGCATCCATGTGAGATTGATTAGCTTTCAACAGATGGAATTCTTGGATCCCTATTCTGTTTAGAAGATGAGGGTAGATGCCTTGTTTATAAACAAATGGAAAAACTGACTGGAATGTGCTTAAAAGCTGTCTAGAAAGGCATGTAAAAATTCAGTGTGAAATTGAAACTGATTGTCAAACTGCGCGATATGTGAAAACAAAAATGAAAAGATGGGGGAACTTTTTTCAATTTAAAAAAAAATTAATGTTGCTACTGTCATCTACATACAATTGTTCCTCGAATGTAAGGGGTTTCGTGTTGGTTACGAAAAATAATGAAAACTGTTATCACCCTAATGTACATATATATATATCGGTATAATTGTTGACATGTTCATATACCTGTGTAATTATTGACTTATATCTCATCTCTTCTACATGTCGATGCATTTTCAACAAAAAATATTTTATCTTCTGTTTAATGATCGCACTGCCCTATGTACTCTCTTATTGTTTTGCTTCTATTTCAGAGAGAAAGAGGACGATTTGGAGAGAAGGTTCGAATTACTAAATAGAGAGCTGCGGGCAATGCTGGCCATTGAAGGTGAGACATTCCTAAGACTGACCTTAGAAATGGTACACTTACAAAACGGTTGTAGGATCCCCTTCACTGTACTCTTACATCCTAAATTATGCACTTTTAACTCTTTATTAGGATCCTGCACTATACTCTCACACCCGTACACTTACAACACTGTAGTAGGATCCCCTTCACTGTACTCTCACAATTGCACACTTACAACACTGTAGTAGGATCCCTTCGCAGTACTCTCACATTCTTAATTTGTATACTTTTAACACTTTAATAGGATCCCTTCACTGTACTCTCACACCCGTACACATACAATAGTAGGATCCCCATTCACTGTAATCTCACATCTGTACAATTACAACACTGTTATTGGATCCCATTCACTGTACTCTCACAATTGTACAATTACAACACTGTTATTGGACCCCCTTCACTGTACTCTCACAATTGTACAATTACAACACTGTTATTGGGCCCCCTTCACTGTACTCTCACAATTGTACAATTACAACACTGTTATTGGACCCCCTTCACTGTACTCTCACAATTGTACACTTACAATAGTAGGATCCCCATTCACTGTATTCTCACAATTGTACACTTACAATAGTAGGATCCCCATTCACTGTACTCTCACAATTGTACAATTACAACACTGTTATTGGATCCCCATTCACTGTGCTCTCACAATTGTACAATTACAACACTGTTATTGGACCCCCTTCACTGTACTCTCACAATTGTACACTTACAATAGTAGGATCCCCATTCACTGTATTCTCACAATTGTACACTTACAATAGTAGGATCCCTATTCACTGTACTCTCACAATTGTACAATTACAACACTATTATTGGATCCCCTTCACTGTACTTTCACAATTGTACACTTACAACACTGTTATTGGATCCCCATTCACTGTACTCTCACAATTGTACAATTACAACACTGTTATTGGATCCCCTTCACTGTACTCTCACAATTGTACAATTACAACACTGTTATTGGATCTCCATTCACTGTACTCTCACAATTGTACAATTATAACACTGTAGTAGGATCCCCTTCACTGTACTCTCACAATTGTACAATTACAACACTGTAGTACGATCCCCTTCACTGTACTCTCACAATTGTACACTTACAACACTGTAGTAGGATCCCATTCACTGTACTTTCATATCCCGGAAGAATTCTCTGTCATTTAGATTTCCCCGAATAAATAAAAAAAAACATCTCTTCTGGAAAATACCAGAATACTTTCTAAATTTAAATACTTTTAATTGACCTCTTTAATTTCTAAACGTAACTATTGCCTTTGCATTCCACAGTCAACACATACCTACATTAGTCACTAATTTATTTCTTTTTAATATCAATTGCAGCTGTTATATCCACTGATATATCTGCCCTGTAGCATTTTGAATATTACTCTCTTAAATTGTTTGCTTTTTATTAGCAATCTGGAACTGTCATGTTGATATTGTCTGAATCTAATAGAAATATTTGGACACTCCTTCTGGAGGACTGAAAATATTTCCCTCTCCTTATGTGGTCCTTCATGTCACAATACAAATTAAAGTCAACCATTTTCAAGTGGACTGTGGTCAAGCAAAGGAATGCCCCATTACCTGCTTAATTTGACACGGACAATGAAGGCGGGCACGCCCCTGCACTTCTTACCCCCACCACTCTGTTGGGCTTTGTCCACCACCTGCTAATTATTTTGTCACTTGAGGTAGCTGACCGTCTGTATACTAACTACAGCCATTCGTATCCGCCAGTGTTGTTACTAAATACAGGCTCTCCGGAAGTTCGTAGGTTGCGTGCATTCATTGATTAGTTGATCGTTTATCTATTTTTGGTTTTCATCAATATTTAGGCTATTACACTAAATAGCATCATGTGTATCGCAATGGATTTTGATGATATAATACATACTGAATAGTAAAACACACACATAAATATATATATATATATATATATATATATATATATATATATATATATATATATGAATCCATCCATAACATAGTACCTTGACTTAAGGTAAATACTTAATAGAATCATGTATATTTAATCGAAACAAGGTCTTTTTCAGAGGGGACCCACTTAGAGTTTGTCAAATCCTAATTTTCCTGGCCTGACTCTTGCTCTACTTTATCTAAATACAATCACACATTTCCTTTTCGATGCTGTCATCAATGAAAGTTTAGGCCTATAGTTTACGGTCATTTAAAGTCTTTAATCCCTCTCAGGACTCTGACAGGCCGCTGATAGTTTCTGAATAACTGGTCTCCTCTCACAACTACTGAATAATTTTATAGCTCATAATGAAAGTTAAATGGGCCCTTTAGGCCCAGTGCCCCCTGACAAGTGTTCAGTATTCCCACCCCAATTCCTCTAGGTGGTCCAGTAGGCAGTATTAGTATGATGGGTAATACTCATTTATTGGTAAAGAAATTTTCCAAAATCTGAAGAGGATTCATTTAAAATTCCAGAATATCTTTAATTAATTCTGCATCATTAGCTTTCAATGCAAACATATTCCGTGAATTGTTGAATGATTCCCGTTAGTTTTCGTTCACAAATCTCTCTCAGATGGTTTCTACTTCTCAATATAACCAATGCAATAGGCTACTGTCTCTTTCAGATTGTTTCTACCTCTCAATATAACCAATGCCATAGGCTACTATCTCTCTCAGATTGATTCTACCTCTCAATATAACAAATTTCATAGGCTACTGTCTCTCATTTTTCTTTCTATCATCCTCACTTGTATCTTTCCCAAAGAAGACTATCTGAAATGAAAACAGGATCAAAGAACAAAGTGTCTACATCTTGTGTACAGTCTTTAGACTTGGACATCCATCAGGGGCTTACGTCTACTGAGAGGTTGTATCTGATGGGAGGAAATCAATGAGGATTCTCTTCCTTCTCAATTAACCAACACTTGCCAAAGTCTCTCTGTCTTAGTTCAGGCATGTGAATTGAGTCTCATACTTGATCTCACCCCTCTCTCCCCACTATCAAGTCCCACTTCCTTCCAATCACTAGAATTCACTCATTTTTTTCCCTTATCTTTTTTCTTAATGTTCTCTGGTGTCAGTCCAATGGAATATTATTATAGTGGACACGTAACTCTGGACTGTTACACACGTCACCACACGTTGTTTGATATTATTGTCTCATCTGTTACACACGTCACCACACGTTGTTTTTGATAATATTGTGTCTCATCAACTACACACGTCACCACACGTTGTTAGATAATATTATTGTCTCATCTGTTACACAAGTCACCACACGTTGTTTGATAATATTGTGTCTCATCTATTTACACACGTCACCACACGTTGTTAGATAATTATGTGTCTCATCTGTTACACACGTCACCACACGTTGTTTTGATATTATTGTCTCATCTGTTACACACGTCACTACTACGTTGTTTGATATTATTGTTCTATATGTTACACATGTCACTACACGCTGTTTGATAATATTGTTTGTACCTTGAAGAAAATAAGGAGATGACCGTCATCAACTTTTGTACCATCAGTGTCATGGCCGTGACATACCCTCACCTGGTTTGCATGAAGTTCACGTGCCTGATAACTACGTACATATCAGTGGAGAGGGCCATATTTGTTGTGTTTCCTCTCCATGTCAAGAGATTCATCAAAATTAAAAGAACTATTGTGGCCAACATTATGAGTATGGTGGTAATCATTATTTACATGCCGTACACATCCAGCGTTCAACTTATTTGGATTAATGATTTAGTAACAACAGCACTTTGAGGTTGTATATAAACTTACAGAACTGGGCAAAATGTTTAATACAATAAACTACACATTAAATTCTCTCTTCCTGACTAACGTAAATATAGTAATTATAGGTGTATCAACCGTTGTCTTGGTGACACGTTTAAAAACCGCGAAAATGGCAAAGATTAACTGGCGGAAGAATCTCATCAAAGAATCTGGAAATATGTAAAACGGTGACAGTTATCACAGCGCTGTACCTTGCATGTCTGATTGGCAGTCACCTGCCCACGCTGGCTGTTCTGTCTGTACCTGGAATGACGCAGTATGGAGAGAACAGATTGCTGTACGGGTGATCTACACCCTGAGGTTTGACGTGGATGCTCTGAGTTCCTCCCTCAACATGTTTTTCTATTACAAGACAAGCAGCAAGTACAGACGTACTTATTTGACCATATTTGGTTATGGTTCAGATCTACAATGAGTTATTTAAGTAGTTATATGTTTTTACTTACATTAAGTCATGGATTTGTTTAATATTATTATTCACAGTGGTGATTACACAGTAAGAAGTCTAATTTGTTAAAAATGTAAACTTTAATTAGTCTGTGTTACTTGAACTTTCACTGTTAAATAAATTTTAGAGTGAACTTTTGTGAGTGTAGTGAAAACCAGTTTAACCTGGTCTCTTAATTTTCAATAATATGTATAGACCTATAAACATAGAACCACGTGGCTTCAGTTGGGCACCTTATAGTTGTCATTTCATCGACTATAGTACTTCATTCAGTATCGAAGTCATTTGTTTGGGTAAAGTTCATTCTGCCGTTATATAAAAATACATTATGTCTACAGATTTTATTGTAGATTGTTTAATTGATATGTATCTATTTTTTTTTCATTAATAAAAATATTTATAGTTTTAAAATCTCTGATTAATTCAATTTACTGTTTGAACGGTGGTAATGTGTAACCTTCTTATCTGTTACTTGCAAATTTGTTTCTGTAACGCTGGAACGCATGACGGATTATACATTTCTTTGGAAGTGCCATCATATGGATAGGTGATCCAGACGTTACAGTAATATGACTAGTTAATGGCTGCGCCAGAGTTTCAGTCATATGTCGTTTTATTTTACCCATGGCCTTACGAGCCAATGAAATAGATCTGTTACCTTCATGTGTGTGATCGACGAATGTTTGAATAACCCTTGACCTCCTTCGTTTTTACTCTGGTCCTGAACTTCAACGACGTAAACTTACATCTCCTTGATATTTTATTTTTACTAAATCTTTCTTATGAAACCAGTATTCAGAACTACCTATAATCATAGTTCTTGTTTGTCGATTTGAAACACCAAACTGACCATTAGATTCCACAGTAAGTACCTTTATTGTTAAGTTTGAGTTCTGAGCACGTTCAATGGTTTATATAGACAAACTTTCTATCTCACACATACACTCTTCATGCTCGCACATGAGTCTCATGGACCAATGTATTATGTCTACTTTGACTACTCCCATAAAATGACCCAAGTGACAAATATCCACGGTGGATGGTTTCACTTTATCTGACATCTTTATATTATCCGTTTGGCAACATTAACTACACTTGCGTCTTCGCTAGACTTCACATGAGGTGTGATATTGACAAGTTGACTTCACATGAGGTGTGATATTGACAAGTTGAGGTCGATGTTGCGGATCAAACTGCCCGGGGTTGAAGTGTTGCAGGGTCGATGTGTCGCGGGGACGAAATGTCACGGTGTCGAATCGGCGGGGTCTAAATGTCAGGGGTCGAAAAGTCTAAGCTAAAATAAAAAAAAAAATTAAGAAAATAACTAAAGGTTGTAAAACCTCAAATAAACTTTTTTTCAAAATACGCATTTATAAAAATCTGTGTATTAAAAATTGTTGAATAAATTAAAAAAAGAAAATAAGAAGATACTTATTGTTTTAAGTTAATAATATAGCTCAGTATGTATAAAATTAAACATTCAAGAATGATGTCGTAATAAAATATATAGCGATATATCTCACTTTCAACCGTTACACACACAATAAATAAAGTTTCCTTAAAATGTTGCCAAGGGCTTAACTTGCCCTATAAATAAACATCCGTTAGAGCTGCACTCACCCCGCCATCTCTTAGTTGATATAACTTTGTAGGGAAATTGTGTCAGTGAGTACCCCTCACACTCAGCTCGCGAATAATTGTACTTATTTATACAGTAAAATGACTAAAATCTTCTTACCTTTATGTTGTCACACTTAAGTCATTTGGCGGTGATGCAAGCAGCAAACTTGCGACCTTGTTCAAACTCTTGGTTGTTTTAAACAAAACTTCGATGTCACTATATACACTTGTAAAACATGGTGAACGCTGTTTTTAATCAATAAAACATAATAACAAATACAAATGTAAAATTGAGGTCTTGTGGGACACATTGACATTCCGGATCACCAGTCACTTATCCTAAAAAAAACGTCTCTCTATTTATAAGTAAACACGGATAGAGCTATTATTGAAACGCGATGAAAAATTTATATGTGTAAGAAAAGAAGGGAGAGAACTAATGTATATTACTAGTAAGATAAAGCAAGGGAAAAAATAAAACTAAAATAAACAATTTTAAAGTAAAAAAACTTAATGTTTTAAAGCATCAAATATTTTTTAAATAAGGTTTTCATTAATATTTAAATTAAAATAATTCAAAACAATTAAGGAAAGAAAATGGAAAGATATTTATTATTTAAAGTCAATAATAAAGTTCAATATGTCTAGCGTTTAATATTAAACGAAAACCACGTTTTCATTTATGTATATATCAATATCACACAAATTATACCATTGTAGTATGGCTTTATATTCATTGCCAATTTTTGACTAGGGCCTTCATGACCCTCAGATAAACTTGTGGTAGAAGAACTTCATTTTCCATCCTTACGCGATATCTCTTTGAACGGTACCGCTCTAACTCAATTCGCGAATAAATGTACTAATTTATACAGTGAAATGACTAAAATCTTCTTACCTTTCTAATGTCATACTTAGTGATTGGTTTGGTGGTATGCACTGAGCAATTAGGCAAACTTCATCCAACTCTTGGTTGTTGTCGCTTATGTGTCGCTGTATACCCCTTCAAAACTGTTTCCATAATCTAGGGTACTCGTTCCGACGGTTGAAAATCTCGGCCTTAGAACAGCCATAAGCGAACTACGAAACCGCCGACCTTTGAGCGCACACAGCTCAAACCAATTGTTGTCTTTATGGTGGATTTAGATTTATTGAGTCCCCGGACGCAGAAGAAATAAATACATACATACAAAGATACAAGCAAATACATGTATATACATACGTACATACATACATTCATATATACCTAGATACATACATATATGTGTGTGTGTAAATATATATATATATATATTTATATATATATATATATATATATATATATATATATATATATATATATATATATATATTAGGGATGTACCGGAATCCGATTCCGGTTCCTGTTAAGCCGAATTCCGGCAGTTTTAACAAATCCGGTTCCGATTCCGGTTCCGGTTAAAATGTGCCGGATTTAAGCCGGATTTCTTTGTTGTTTGAAATTTGTAAGAAATTTTTTTTAACGCAACATAATTTTGAAATATTTAGCGCTATACAATTACATTAAAACAATAACTTCCTATGATTTTAAAACTACAAAAACGTCGATCGCTTTTAGTTCTTATGTAAGTAAAATATATTAAAAAGGCTCTTTCTATGTCAAATTGCGGCCTGATCAAAATCCGTAATATTGAAACAACAAATTTAGTGGATGTTTAAAAATTGAGAAAATTGTAAATTATAACTAGGCTCTTCCGTCTGAAAAGGTTGCCGACCCTGGTTAAGTAATACGACACCTTATCTTCCGCTACTTTTGATTCTGTGTTTTCTATAAACTATATTTAGCTATCAAAGTTTAACTTTTTTAAAGAGCAGACAACGATCTATTTCTTGGTGTTTACAGTTTTAAAAAAGTTCAGTAATTTATTTTTCTGCATTTTTTAATTTAGTGGATTTTGTCACGATTTGGATAAAATTCTTCGCATATTTAGATACATTTTTAATTGAACATTTAAGTGATATTGATTTAGATTTGAAATGCATTTTAAATTGCGTTTTTATGGGAAAAAGTCAGATAATGGTTTAAATGAAAGTATGAATGAAATAACACGGTTCGTTGACGTCACGATGGAAAACTAAAGAAAAATAAGCTATCGGGTGGTGCCACAGTATATATTTTTTGGAATTAATTTATTAATAAACGTGTTTATTATACTTTCTAAGATATCTTATCAATTTCTTTGTTTGATTGTAATAGAAATCAGGTTAAATTAGTACAGCTTTATTAAAATAAATTTTTAAAACGAAGAACCTGTTATTTTGACAGAGTTATCTTTCTTGGAAGGGGTTTTAGTCACAGTCTTCAAGATCTAAATGGTTAATACTGTTTTGCTATCTAGAACTTAAAAACTAAATTTTTATTCTATTTTACATTCTTATATTTTTTTATGTTAGGCGAGTTACTACTTCGTTCGGAAAAATTACTATTTAATTCGGTAAAATCCGGTTCCTGTTCCGATTCCGGCAGGATTCAAATATTAAATCCGATTCCGGTTCCGATTCTGCAGGATCTAAAAATTAGAATCCGTTACAGCCTAATATATATATATATCTATATATATATATATATATATATATATATATATATATATATATATATATATATATATATATATATATTTGACAATGTATGTATAGAAGGTAGAAAAATAGGTAGGTAGATAGATAGAAAGATACAAATAATTTCCACTAAAAAAAAACTCTCGGTTAATAAGTCAGTCATTAGAATAGAAAAATCATACACTTTATCAATTAAGTGAGAGCATCATAGAACTAGGAATAACAATCATACAATATAACACAATAATCTAGAAATAATGTGTTTACCTCCATGGCAAAAACTAAGTACACAAAAAAATGAAGTGGTTCATGACTGACTTAATTTGGGCTAGTGAAACAACAACTACCAACTGGGCTAGTGAAACAACAACTACCAACTGGGCTAGTGAAACAACAGCTACCAACTGGGCTAGTGAAACAACAACTACCAACTGGGCTAGTGAAACAACAACTACCAACTGGGCTAGTGAAACAACAACTACCAACTGGGCTAGTGAAACAACAACTACCAACTGGGCTAGTGAAACAACAACTACCAACTGGGCTAGTGGGCAGGGCCGTAGCCAGGGGGCCAGGATGGGGGGGGGGCTTTCGCCCCCCCAAAGTGAAAAAGTTTGCCCCCCTGAGAATTTTTAAAAATATTGTTTATTTCCAAGAAAATGTTGAAACTTTTTTAATTAAATAAAAATGTTTTTTAAATTTTCTTGTAAGTCTAAATTTCCCTAACAATTTTCGATTTAAATAAATTAAGTTTTTAAAATAATTAAATTTTTTTTACAAAATCAAGCGGAACATCATTGCGCGAACTAAATTTGCTTTTTTCAGAACCAAAAAACATGAACGCTTTCAATGAGAATTTGCGTAACCGCCATTTTGGTTAAAACATGACATAAATAATATTAAAAATGCGGTTTAGTTTTATTACTTTTTTTATATTTTATACATTATTTTGTATTCATGAAAAATATATAGTTTTAAATACATTTAAAACGATAAATTTAATTGATATTTTAAATATTAAAAGCTTGAGCAATTGCATTGAACCAATTACTTGCATATCCTCCTTTTTATTCATTCATTGGCTATTCATATTTTGACTCCATTTTTGTTTTAGAGTGTTTTTTTCATTTTCGTTTTTTGTTTTAAAATGGATCGTTTTGTAATAAGAAAAAATCAAGAGATAAAATTAATTTCTATTAACAAACATAACGATGGCCAATCGTGTAGTCATAGTTGTGACGAAGAAGAAGATGCTGCTTCTACTTCTGCTACATCTGCCTCTACCAGACAACATCAAAAACGGCTCTTTTCAGAGCCACTCTCAACAACTAAGCAAAAACAAATTAATGATCTAGCAAAAAAGGATGAACCTATCAAACAAATTATATTACCTACCTATCCTAAAAATAATCAGAATCGGTCTTTCAGGTCAGAATGGTTTCAATATTTCAAGTGGTTGGAATATTCTCCGTCCTTGGACGCTGCATTTTGTTACCCATGTCGCTTGTTTGCTGCATTTTGTAAAGAGGATACCTATACGAAAACCGGTTTTAAAAACTGGAAAAGTGCATTGGATAAAACTAAAACTGGATTTTACAAGCATGCTTTGTCTGAAACTCATGTACAGTCTATGTTATTATGGTCCGAAAGAAATATCAGAGTTGAATGTAATAGGTCTGTTTCAACACTAGTCAATGACAGTGTGCTTGAAAAACATAGATATTACATTTCAAGTATTTTTGAAATTATTCAGTTTCTTGTCATTAATGAGCTTCCTATCAGGGGATCATATAACATAGAAGAGCATTTAGAAGAAAGCTTATTCAAAAACTTATTTGAATTTACATTGAGAAAAGACCCAAAATTAGCTGATTCTTACCAAATTATTCCAAAAAATGCCACATACCAATCCCCAGAAATTCAGAATGAAATAATTCAAATAATGACTGACCTGGTTAAAGAAGAGATTTCTAATGACATAAATAATTCAGATGTTCCATTTTTACTCTATTGGAGGATGGAACAAAAGACAAAAATCATAGGGAAAACATTGCAATTGCTGTCAGATACGTTAAAAATGGTGAAATTTTTGAATCTCTGCTGTCAATAGAAACAACAGTTCTTTTGGATGCTAAAACATTTACACAAAAAACATTAGAAACACTGGAAAAGTATGGTATAAATCCAAAAAACATGCTGAGCCAATGTTATGATGGTGCCTCAGTGATGAGTGGTAAAAAGGGTGGAGTTCAGGCACTAATTCAAGAAAAACTAGTGAAAGAGATTCCTTATGTACATTGCTATAATCATAAGCTTCATTTGGTTATAACAAAAGCTGTTTCTGTTTTGGCAATTGTTAATGAATTCTTTAGTCAGTGTGGGCAGTTATATAATTTTTTGTCTCGTGGTATTGTGGCTCCTATGTATAAAGGCAAAGCTCTATCGCGCTTATTGGAACAACGATGGTCAGGTCATCTTCATGCTTGTAAGATAATTTATGAAAATTACGACCATATATCAGAAACCCTAGAAATAATATCTTTAAACCAAGGAAAACATTTTAACGGAGATGATGTAGCTCTATGTACCGGTCTCTATATTGTGATAAAGAAACAAGAGTTTGTATTTTGTCTGTTAGTAATGAAACAAATTTTAGAAATTCTCTCACCAGTTGACAAGGGATTACAAAGCCATGATATTTCTTTGGAGCAGGGTTGTAATTTGGTTTTTGCTGCAACATCTGCAATAGAAGAACTAAGAAATGAAGACAGTCTAAAATCTATACTACAAGAAATGTCAAATTTATGCAAAGTACAAGAAGTTGAAACGAAAAGAAAAAGGAAGTTCAACTCTTTACTGGACAATTACATAACAAGTGAAACGACAGGCAACAAAGCTTCATTCAGCAGTGACAGTAATGAAAGCAATGAGTTAGGTAGAATATTTTATGAAATTTTAGATGTAATACTGAGTGAAATAAAGAAAAGGTTTCAGAATAATGATGACATTTATATGGCAATATGTGCAGCAGAAAATTTGGATTATGAAAACGATAAGTTAAATTATCTCAAAAGATACAATATCATTATTCCGAGCAAAGAAGAAATGAAAGTGGCCAAAAACTTTTTTGAGAGAAATAAAATTGAAAAACATAATGTCTTCAGTGAAGTGTACAAACATAAAAGTGCTTTTGAAGACTGCTATAGTTTGCTAGCAGCAGTAAAAACTTTTGCTTGCAGCACAGCTATGTGTGAATCAACTTTCTCAGTTCTAACACGTATTAACAGTCATCAAAGACTTTCTATGTCCCACCAAAGAATGTCTAACCTAGTATATATGGCCTTTGAACAGAAGAGAACGAAACAACTAGAAGTAGAAAAGGTCCTGAGAAGATTCAACTCACTGAAAAATAGAAAAATACAACTCTACTAGATAAAGGTTGAAAAGTCTTCTGACCAATTAAATTACATACTTTTCTTTTCATATGTTATATGGATAGTCATTAAATCTGAAAAACATTTAACAAAAAGTTGTGTAATATTTTTTTATCTGAAAAATTATATCAAATTGTGTAAAACTTGCATATACTATATATATATATATATATATATATATATATATATATATATATATATATATATATATATATATATATATATACTATATATATATATATATTCGTTAATAATATTGCCCCTCCAAAAAAAAATATTCTAGAAGTCCTGGCTACGGGCAATATCTCACACATTTATTGTGTCAGTAGTTTATAATTAAAAATTGGTATATTTTTGACAAGGGCTTTAGTGACCCTTTATATAAACATACGTATGAACTGCACTTCCCAATCCTTAGGTGATATCTATGTGTAGGTTGCGGAAGTGTCTGCGGTTACCCTTATCGGTCTGTCCTCTAATAATGTGCTATTTATACAGTGAAATGTCTGAAATATTCTTACCTTTCTAATGTCTAGCGAAAGTTTAAAAAAAACACAAAAAAATGTAGAACTGAGGTCTTGTATGGCCCTATGATGCCGGAGCTCAAGTTACCCATCCTGAAATTCGTCTCTGTATTTACAATAAAACAATGAGGGAGTGTTATTGAAAGAGTGAGGCACGCAGCAAAGCGGCGAACTAATTTATTACTCTTGGTTGATATAAACGAAACTTATACATCGCTGTATACCCCTACAAAAACCTTTCCCGTACCTCGTACGCGTACCACCAGTTGAAAATCTCGGAACTAGAACAGCCGAAGTCCCGCGGGATTATTCCGCAGATTTTTTTCCGGCCCGCGGAGCTACACACTTTAGAGTGACGTCACACACAACTGAAACCAACTGTTGTCGTCAGAGGTGGATTTAATTTATAGGGACCCTGGAGACAGAAGAAAAACACAGGGCCCTATAAAAAAGTAATCATTCACTTATTAGGTGTATCTATCAAATTATCTATATTTAAATATATAGTAATATATATATATATATATATATATATATATATATATATATATATATATATATATGTGTGTGTGTGTGTGTGTGTATGTATAGAAAAGACATATAAATATATAGATAGAGAGATAGATAGATAGATAGATAGATAGATAGATAGATAGATAAATAGATAGATAGATAGATAGATAGATAGATAGATAGATAGATAGATAGATAGATAGATAGATAGATAGATAGATAGATAGATAGATAGATAGATAGATAGATAGATAGATAGATAGATAGATAGATAGACAGGTGTAAGGTTTTACCATCTAAAAAGTAATTCTCTATAATGATTTATGCCTGTTATATTACTGTTATAAAATATGGTACCAATAAATAATTGTGTAACAGAGTAATTTGATAAATGACATGCCGGACAAAATTACCCGAAAAAATACATACTCTTTAAATAGAAATTATTAATTGTTTTGAATAAATGACTTCAACAAATAGTTTCAAGATTACTCTTTTCAAATTAAATGCAGCTGATAAAAGATTACTGGCTGCAATTTGTCTCAATTTGTAAACACAGAAACTAAATAGCCTATATTCCATTATTAATTTTTTGCATCGATAATAGCAATTGGAATATAAACTGATATACAAATCAGAATAATCACCGTTATTAGAAGACAAAAAATAGATTAATTAGACTAAGAAATATACATTTTACTGAAAAATAATTACAGATTGTGAATTAAATTTTACATGCTGGATTGTTTGAAATTATTTTCTCAGTTACAATTCAACTTTATTGTTAATTCCAATTCGATAAATTCATTTACACAAGCAGAGCATCAGACGGCAATCAAAAAGTAGTTTTACGTTGTCATCTATACAGTCAGAGAATAATAATTGTGTTATATAGTAATAGTTGTGTTATATAGTAATAGTTGTGTCAGATAGTAATAGTTGTGTTAGAGAGACATATTTTTTAGATTGTAATAGTAGTGTAAAATAGTAATAGTTGTGTTGAAAGTAATAGCTGTGTCAGATAGTGGCCTCATGGTTTTGTCAGATAGTAAGCTAATAGCTGTGTCAGATAGTAATAGTTGTGCTAGAGAGTAAAAGTTGTGTTAGAGTAAAAGTTGTTTCAGATAGTAATAGTTGTGTCATATAGTAATAATTGTGTCTGGTAGTAATAGTTGTGTTACAGGTAAGTCTTGTTGTCAGTCAGATAGTAATAGTTGTGTCAGATAGTAATACTTAGTATATATATATATATATATATATATATATATATATATATATATATATATGTTTTTCTCAAATATTCAAGTTAGACTTTAAATCTTTGTTCATCAATTCAATCAATGCCATACTTAATTAATGTGTCTCAATGACACATGCACATTACAACGTCAAACAAGTCAGGGATGGAGATATCCCCTCATGTACATCAAATAAGTTGTTGAACATTTTGATAATGAATTACTTAAACTGAATCAAAGGTGTCTGCTCATAGGTACATGTTTTCAGATTATGTTTGAAGTGACTCAGTAATGCTTGTAGTGACTCAACAATATGTGTAGTGAATTAGTAATGCTTATAGTTACTCAACAATATTTGTAGTGACTTAGTAATGCTTGTAGTGACTCTAAATGGAACGAAGGGCCTAATCGAGTTCAAGTGGTGTTCCTATCCACATCACCCCCACCCACACACCAAGTAGTAAATATGTTTCACATTATATACCAACGAAAATTTGTTATGCCCTCTTGAAAAATTTAATCAACACGAGGGGGCGTTCATCCAGCAATGCGAACATCTTGAAGCTTATTTAAAAAAAAACAAACAGAGTGAATAGAGGCACTCGGTCTAAGACCCGGGCTGCATTGTGAGTTGGGTTCAAACCCAGAGACACAAGTTACGTGGGTCACACGTGTCACCTAACGACCAAGACACATTCAGTTACGGTGGTGATGTAGATAGGGTCTATAGAAAATAAACTACGGATGATCAACTGACAAACATTCTTTATGATTCACCGATAAACATGTAGTTGACAAACGTCTTTATGATTCACTGATAAACATGTAGTTGACAAACATTCTTTATGATTCACTGATAAACATGTAGTTGACAAACATTCTTTATGATCCACTAATAAACATGTAGTTGACAAACATTCTTTATGATCCTGATAAACATGTAGTTGACAAACATTCTTTATGATTCACTGATAAACATGTAGTTGACAAACATTCTTTATGATTCACTGATAAACATGTAGTTGACAAACATTCTTTATGATCCACTGATAAACATGTAGTTGACAAACATTCTTTATGATCCACTGATAAACATGTAGTTGACAAACATTCTTTATGATCCACTAACAAACATGTAGTTGTTGAAGCATTCTTTATGATCACTAATAAACATGTAGTTGACAAACATTATTTATGATCCACTAATAAACATGTAGTTGACAAACATTATTTATGATCCACTAATAAACATGTAGTTGACAAACATTATTTATGATCCACTAATAAACATGTAGTTGACAAACATTCTTTATGATCCACTGATAAACATGTAGTTGACAAACATTTCTTTATGATCCACATAAAAACATGTATTATGATCCACTGACAAAAATCTAGTATGATCTACAAGGAATTTCGTTTCAAAATGCACAGCTTAAAGATTCAGTCGGTTAGAAAAGTTTTACTCTTTCAGAACATGATATTAAACAAATTTACTTCATAAATAGACTGTACAATTGACGAAAGACACTATCGTCTATTTTACTATTATACATTTGGTCCTAAAACTATAACATTTTTAAATGTGATTATTAGCATTTAGAAAACATAAGATAATGCTTTTTCTGTCATACTGTATTAATTAGACTTTTACCTCATTCATTTAACGCAGAATGTCTTTGTTAGACTTTAATAGGCACCAACAAAATAACCAAATAATGATGATGGTGATAAGTTACTCAAACAGATATTTAAGATAATATACGTATCTCTCTTAAGTTTGTCTTTGTCTAAATAATTAAATCAGTTTATTTGTCATAGTTTGTTCATTTATTATTTTTACATAAACATATGTTTGGTTCATAGAATGTAGCCAGGATAATCGATACAGAAAATATATACACGACATATAACTAATTATATGTCACCCTAAAAATATGCATCAATATAATTGTTAGCTGCAGTGATAATTAACAAGTACACTGCACTAACAACTGTTAATATCTGTTACTTCGAATATAATAACATGTTAAGTTAAATTTTACCTGAACTTGTACTTTAATTGTTCAACTCGTGATAAAGTTTAAAGCTAAAATAATAATTGATAGATTTATCGATCACATATGAGACTGGCGATGTAACTAATGTTACCTTAGCTTACGTTGCTTAGGTCAATTTAAAGATAAACTATTTTCTTTTGATCATATGCGAGTTAAGACTAACAAGGGATAGTTGTGTACAACTTTATCTTGAATTCCAAGTAGGTTTTACAAGGCAAGAGGCACAACGGTATACATATGTGGTTTGTGTCGTCTTGATTCAAAACGTTACCCGTAGTCAACTGACCACTTTATGACGTCCCCAGTTCTATCGATGCAACAAATGTCTAATGCATCCTTCACATCACTTATAATGCAACAGGATTACACCATTATAACCACTGCACTGGACCAACACTTTAAATATCATGGTGTTTGTCCGTCAGGGTGTGCTGTCAGACAGTGACAGTGTCACTGTTTACAGTGATATTCTCAGCTGTCTTTTCTTACTGCCACGGCGTGTATGTTTTTACTTCAATGTGTTCATCCAGTCAGATACTATTTTACTCAGAATTTTTTTAGTGCTGATTACAATACCATCCCCGTATACACATCCTCTCTGTACACAGATTGCTGGGTGACTGTAACATCTTTAATAAAGACCAAAAATATCGGTCTCATTATGATGTTCATTTACATAAGTGAATTTATATTTCACACTAGTGGAAAAGCCTGCTAAAGCTGGCTGAACGCAATACGACAGAAGGGATAAGAAAGAAATATTCAAAATAATGCAATAGAAAAGAACAGGTGGACTTAATTACAATGAACAGAATACGATATGAACAGAAATAACAAAGACATATAATAAGAAATCCTTGTTTTGTTTAGATTGACGGATGCAAACATTTCTAATTTTGGAATTCCCGAAGAGTTAACTAATAAAGTGATTAGTCGTATAAATAGTTATACTGTAATTGATGAGAACAGTTTTGGAATTCCCCGAGCGAGGGTAGTTTTCATATCGTGCTGTGTATGCGTTGTATTTAACGTTGTTCATGGCAATAAAAGCCAAATGTTATTTTCTATTACAGTATTAAAACACACACTGCGCGATATGAAAACTACCTGAGTGAATACTCGCATAGGTTAGACGATGATGTATTTAAATGATCATTTTCCCTTAATGGTTCAAACAGTATGGATGACGGACATTGAAAATAACAAATATATAATCGCATAGATTGCCCAAACCCCATAAAGTAGCTTTTTGTATAGAATAAATAATCTTGTTGAATTGACAATACTGACAACGGAAGCCATGGTAATAGTCATTTTTTTAATTGTAACCATTGTAACACGCTTTAAAACATCAAGTATTTGGGGGGTGGCAGTAGCAAGAATTGAATCAAAGCAAATTACCCATTTAAGATATTTAAAAGAGTTTGATTCTACATCGCGAATTACGAGAAGCATAACCAGAAAGTCAATAGTGAAAGACAATATGTCAAATAAAAACAGAGAAATAATGAAAGTAGTAGTATGTGTGACCATAGTGTTCTTGACCTGTCTCTAGTCTGGTCACTTCCCAATACTAATAATGTACGTGATCCCTGGTTTCTCCCTAGATATAGACAACACAGATCTGTTCCAATTGTTTTACAGTTTTGAAAGTGTCTTGGAAGTTTTCAACGGACCCGTGTACTTTTTCTTTTGAATCAAGTTGAGTTCAAAGTTTAGGAAGCCCTTTTACAGACATTTACGATTCAGTTAGACATAGAATTAAAAATCTATTATTCTCATTGATACAGAGAAATCAATTCTCATTTTTTTTATATCAGTGTGTAAAAATATAATAAAACAATCGAAGTACAAATTAAGCATAAGATAGTCGAAAAGTTTGATTGATAATAATTTTTATCAAATTTCGCGGTTAGTACTATAATTCATTCAGTTTTCTTGTTAAAAATGTCATAGACTACATTGTAAAAGCATTTCTCCCATCCCCGATGGCCAAAGACAGTAAATTCTCGTAAGATTAAAGTTGAAGGAATGACGTCAAAATAAAGACATATTAGGGACTACCGATTGAAAAAATCGTCATTTATATTTTTAGGAGAGCCTCAAACATAAAAGTAAATGTCACAGCTACAATTAAAAACTGTCACAAGTAAAAAAAGTCATAAGTATACAATGTCACCGGTGTTAAATATCTCAAGTTAGTTTTTCATGCATAAATAAAAAAAGCCTCAGTATTTGAATATTCGATCAGACATGTTTACGTATTTTTAAACAGTTTGACAGATTCAATATCAACGGTGAGAGTGAAAATATAAAGTTGAAAAATAAAATAACAATTTAAATAGGTACAAATAGAAACTGTGTCTTAAGCAGGCTTGCGGAGCCGCCATATTCTTTCCGGCTCCGGCTCCCACAAATTTGACGGCTCCGGCTCCAGCAAAAAGTAGAGGCTCCCGGCTCCTCGGCTCCTGCTCCGCTCTGCAAGCCTGGTCTTAAGACTAAACAAATATAGATAGAGAGATCGGAAAACAACGTTCCAATCATTTCATTTTATGACTTGATGATGCAGGTAATTGAAATAGTGTGCAGATACAAAGTAGATACAGACATTATACACATACATATCTAGCAACTCTTTAACTGTCCGGTTTTACTTCGTCTTGAAAAAATTGTAAATTTATTACGTCCTAACATAACCGTCCGCAGCAGATGACATTGGGAAGAGCTGACATTTGGATGCATCTAACTTGACCTCACATAGATGGGTGACAGAATATTATAGAGCATCGACCCAAGTCCTGGTTTTCATTTACACTGAACACCAAGGGAGTTGTTCCATGTCCTGGTAAAGTTGGTTCGAATTCCTTCAAGTCACCACAGTTTTATTTGGGGACCTGATTTATGTTGGAGAAGTAAAGGCTGCTGTGTGCTGTGCTAACCACAGAACCGTTGCCATGGTTACAGAGATACACTTACACCTCTTTTCTTCAAGGGCAAAAAGGAAACTTTACTAAATGTGACACGTTATATCTAGACTAAATATTCTAATACATTTTCAAATAATATAGCTTAAATCTTGTTTTCAAAAGTTTTCTGTAGCAATATACTGTATTATTTGTAAAAAAGTTTTCTCGTGGTAGTATCTATATAAATAATAGCGATGTGGGTTCTGCGTTGAATCGAAAGTAAAGAATGAATACAACAGTATTCCAGTTTAAAATACAATCATGAAAAAATCAGATATGCCCGAAACCAAAAAATAACCCAGTCCACCGATCAAGACTAAGGGTTATAACTCTATGCAAAGTTTATGCAGGGTACAGCTAGTACATTATAATATATACAATGATCAAATCAAACGTCACTTATAATTGACAGGAAAATCTTCCAGATTGTCTAGCATTGTCAGCCAGTAAATTTGACTAACCCTAGTTAATTATACACATACAGTTTAGTTAGTCTCCAGAGAGTACTAACCGCATACTTTCATATATGTTATTATTTGAATACTTTGAAATAATCAAGTGATATAATTGATAATAATGTCTCCAAGAACTGCTGACCTTTAATGGATTAACCAGTTTAATATGTAATTGTCGTCACTTGTTTAAATACTATTTAAACAAATGATTATACTAATTAAATTGGTAGTAAATAAATGAGACTTTTACACATTTTTGTTGTACAAAATATAATGAGAAACCATTTAGGTTTGTATTAAATATAAATAAAAATTGAGTAACTTACTCCGATATATCAAATTTCTTTGTTTACCTTTCTCGAAAGATCAATAACAATACCTGATCTGGAAATTTCGATCGTTGCATGAATAGAAATACAATAGGGTTTAGCATTTTCTTTTAACAATCAGAGAGTATATTTGTTCATTAAAAATAGGTAAACATTTGTTACATTTCTGTGTTACCTCTTAACTTAAGTTGGTACAAATTATGAATAATTTGATAACTGAATCTTGTTTGAATAGAAGAGATCATTCAAATGGGTAGTACTGTTGTAGTAGTACCAATAGTAGTTGTAGCTCGATGTGTTAACTTATTTATTAATAATTTATTAATTTACAATTTTAATCTGTGAAATCAATTAATAAAAAAAGTATTTTAATTCTAATTGCACCCTTCAAAACCTTTCCGTAAAAAAACCTTTAAAACCTCTCTCTATCTCTCTCTCTCTCTCTCTCTCTCTCTCTCTCTCTCTCTCTCTCTCTCTCTCTCTCTCTCTCTCTCTCTCTCTCTCTGAACTCTCTCAGCGTAACTGCGGGCTGAGACTTAGTCTCTTAGAGCCCGTGAGATCAGACTTGCTATGGATCTCAATGTCTGCAAAGTGAGTCAACATTGGGCTCAACCTCCCAAAGTACGCGCCAGTAGGCATTTCCGGGCCTTCCAAAGTGTGTTATAAAAACATTACTGTATGTAGTCGTTACAGCTAGTTATCACAAATAATTATCTGGAGCGATAACGGATTTAATAATTCTAGATTCCAATCAAATAGTATGAATAAAATTAAAAAAAAAAAATAGCAAAACTCTAAACAAAGGAAAAAAAACATCGATATAGGATAGCAACATGTATATGCGTTCGGGCCGCATAAATACTATGGCGGTCCGCATGCTGCCCGCGGGCCGTAGTCTGCCCACCCCTGACCTACAGTGAGATTTATTTCAGTGTAAACTGTTTAGATATCAGGGTACTTATACTTTTGTTTATAGTAAAAAAATATTTTGTAATATACATGACACATCGTCATTCCATAATAGAAATAGTCAGATACTTATGCCATTTCTAACGGAAACAATGTGGTCTAATGTTTTTATCAAACGTAAACTTTCAAATGACTGAAATAAATGAATTACTCACATATAATATCAAACTGAGAGATGCATTGGGGGAAATAATAACTGTAAGTTCGAGCATTGTACTTTTGTCTAATTAATTCCCCTAGAATGTTTACTAATTTGCATAATGTACAGTCTTAAAGAGAAAGGTTTTAAAAATGTAATTACAACGAGCAGTCATTAAAAAGTGACAATAAAAAATGTCAGAATGATTAAGTCAGTTATATATTATTAATCAGGGTTCGAACGCGAGAACTGATAATTTTATTTTTTCCGCTCAGCTTCTCTTACAGACTATAATAATGTAGGCCAAGACTAGCGTAATGAACCTGCTAGGCATGATGGGAAAACAGGGCATCACACAGAAACGTTCTTTGTATTTATAAATCAAGATTGAAAAACACATTTCAGGAAGTAACTTAATGGGAGCTGTCTGCATTTATTGTGCATGCGGGCATTGAACAGTAGCGTTAATAGCACCTGCTGAAGGATGGGGGAAAGGGGGCACTTAAAATGCCGCCCCTTCTTAGTTCTTCCACTTGCTCCCACGTTTATATATGTTTACTTTAATATCTTTATATGTTTCTAGCTTAATGCGATGCTGTTATACACATATCTGGTTTCATACAGATACAACTTCCAGCAGCACGTGTTTATTATATCAACCAATCAAAAATGCTCAATGCCGTCTGGTTCCAGACTTGACCCCATTCACCCACTACACCGAACATGTCTCTCTCACTGGTGGAGGTGGAGAACGTGAATCTAGAGTCATGGAGTTTGTGACCAACAAATCAGGTAACGTGACATCTCTTTGATTTTATAGACTCCTGCCAACTTTAATATATATTTGTTTCTAGTCTAATCTGACAGCAAAGATAGTTAGTTATAAAATAATCAGTTAAACCAATTTGTACTTGTTATTTGATCGAAGTTTAACGTTTGATAATTTATCTATCAATAATACGCCTTAGTATATTAAAAAAATACTCAGTGTCTGATAAGAAACAATAATATATTTCAGTTCCACTTCTGTCATCTGACGTCAACACCTTTAACTACATCAGACTGAGCTCTCAGCGAAGGACAAATTCTACATGTCTAGTACTTGTACTTTAGGTACTGTTTGCACAACGGATATGCGGGAAGAAATACATTTTACTTAAGACCTATGAAATAATGTATATTTGTTTTATTGTGATTGGTAAATACTATATATTACAGTATACAATATTAGCAGTAATGGTTAGCAGTCAATATACACAGCCCTGTCTGACATGGCAAACATTCTTTCTAGCATTCCAGAAGTTACGTGCGACAAATTTTTATTTATAAGAGCGCGCGTTTTTGTAAGTTAATCTTAATGAGCACCTCATCAGTGGCGTAGCGAGCTTAATTCGCGCCCGGTGCACAATATTTTTTTATCGCCAATCCCATCAGAAAACCATATACTATTATATATTTGCAACTGTTTTGAGAGTAAAGCCCGGGCATAATACCCTTCCCCTTGCCCCCCTCACTACGCCACTGTACCTCGATAGCCGGGCAACGCATTGTTTAAACATCCATCTATTAATTTATATACCAATAAACACTCAGTTCATCTGCTCTTGGTTTGGCCCAGTGGACGGCTACAACAGATATGTATTTAAGTTAATCTACTCTGTCAGGTTTGTATTCGAGATAATGGGCGACCTTCATTCAACTCTTGGTCGTTGTAAATAAACTCATGTTTCGCTGTATACCCTTTAAAACCTTTCCCGTACTCTTTAGGTTTCGCGGTCCATCGGTTTAGACTATCTGCTCTTAGAACAATTATAAACCAACTACGAATATGCCGACCCATTTCTTTCAGGCGCGCAGACTTCAATACATACATGTATGTTTGTAAATATAATGTGTGACAATGTGTATAGAAAGACAGGTAGAAAGTTAGGTAGAAAGAAGGGTAGATACATATGTAGAGAGATAATTAGATATATAACAATATTTTCTACTGAAAATGTCTAGGAGTAGTAAATCATTACAACATTATAATCATGTTCTTTATTAATGATTTTAGAATACGATAGAACTAGGAGTAACAATCACATAGTATAACAGAATAATCTACTAACAATGTGTTAACCTCCAATCGTAGAACTAAAAAAATGTTACTTATGAGACATAACAATTTAACTATCTTGTAGAAATGAGTCTCAAGGTTTTCGATGAGACCAGCCAGTCACAATAGAAAAAGATACTTAAGTTACACATTTTTATTGACTAATTTACATTGTTTACTACTGAACAAAGTAATACATAAGCTTGATGTGTGTACTTGTCACTTGCATTTATCACAAAGTGTTGTTGTCTGTACTTGTCACTTACATTTATCACAAAGTGTTGTTGAGTGTACTTGTCAATTACATTTATCACAAAGTGTTGTTGAGTGTACTTGTCAATTACATTTATCACAAAGTGTTGTTGTCTGTACTTGTCACTTACATTTATCACAAAGTGTTGTTGTGTGTACTTGTCACTTACATTTATCAAAAAGTGTTGTTGTGTACTTGTCACTTATATTTATCAAAATGTTTTGTTGTGTGTACTTGTCACTTACATTTATCAACATTTTTCTTGTGTGTACTTGTCACTTACATTTATCACAAAGTGTTGCTGTGTGCATTTGTCACTTACATTTATAGGGCCGGTCCTTTCGAAAAATAAATACCACCAAAATTTGAAGTAGTTCATGACTGACTTAATTGGGGCTAGTGAAACAACAACTACCGGGCTATTGAAACTACAACTACAACTGGGCTAGTGAAACAACAACTACCAACTGGGCTAGTGAAACAACAACTACCAACTGAGTAAAATTATTGCTTCCCATTTTTTTTGGTTTTAAAAGTTGTTTTTCTATCAAATATAACTGAGTTCTTGTGGTGTCCCTATGCCGGTTAAACCAGTGGCCTTCCTGAAATTCGTCTCTCTATTTCGAACTAAAAATGAATGGAATTTTTTTTATAAATGCGAAGAAACAAATCTAAATATTTTAGAAAATGAGGGAGAGAATAATTAAAAATACAGTGGGTATTCGGTTAACGAACTGTTCGGACAGCGAACAAATCGGACAACGAACACTTTCAGGAAAGATTTTTGTGTTCGGACAACGAACAAAATTCGGATAACGAACAAAACTAATTCTAACGAAAACGTCTCGGCACTCGGAACACCCGACATCAGTCCTCAATTTGTCCTGAAAATGGATGTGCGCGTGCGCTGACATGTCATCATTCATACTACGTAGCAGTGAGGCAGCAACGTACGACGCGTAGGGTAGTGTGCGACGACACATCGTCAATAGTGTACCATACATGTATAGTTGGTTTATGTCCTTGTGATTTTCGTATGTGCTTCTCTAAACGCCTTATAAAAACCCCTGAAAATTTGACAATATTATGGGACCTGAAAAGAGTGGAGTGTCAAGAACTGAGCTCACTATAAAAACCAAGCAAGAGATTATAACTAAAGTAGAGAGTGGACAAATAATGACTGATGTTACCAGGCAGTACGTCATGAACAGGTCTACTGTAGGCACAATCCTAGCTAAAAAAGATATCATCAAGAAGACTCAAGCCGCTAAATGAGTAACGAAAATTACATCTGAGAAGCAAAGAAGTGTCATCCATGATAAAATCAAGAGCTTGCATTTAGTTTGGATAAATGAACGGGAGATGAAAGATATGTAACTAGAATGGCCATCATTCAAGAAAAGGTTAGAGAATTTTTGAGAAATTGAAAGAACAACTACAGGCTCGTCCTCCGAAAATCTAGAATTCAAGGCTACCACTGGCTGGTTTACAAAATTTAAAAGGAGATCTGGCATTAAACAAGCTGATGTCAATAGGGCTGCTGATCTCAAAATGACATTGCTATCAATCATTTCCTGAAAATCCTGAAGGAGAGAGAAAAACAATCGACATCGGACATGTTCTTTAACGCCCAAATAAAAGAAAAAGAACTGATTAATAAACAAGACTATATGTATGTATCATATTTGTAATAAATAAACTTACTAAGACATTATTCTTATGCATGACAATTTTTTTAAAATTAATTTTTAGGATCTCCAGAACGAATTATTCGAATTTCCATTAACATATATGGTAAAATCGATGATCGGTTAACGAACGATTCGGATAGCGAACATAATTGTGGAACGGATTAAGTTCGTTAACCGAATACCCACTGTAGCTAGTTTGAAAAAGCAAGGGAAATAACTAAGCTAAAATATATAATTTAAAGAAATAATTAAACGTTGTAAAACCTCAAAAGAACATTTTTTAAAGAATTCATTTTTTATAAATGTGTAAAAGAAAATAAGTTGAAACAATTAACACAAGAAAATGTGAAGATACTAATTGCTTAAAATCAATAATATAGCTCAATATGTATAAATTTTAATATTCAGAAGAATGATGTTTTAATTTAAATATATATCAATATCTCCGATATTATAACTTCTGACTCATTGTTAAATTGATTTGCAATTTTTTGGCAAAAGGGTCACCCTTTAATTAAACCGTTACATCTTCCAATCCATTAGACGATATCACTTTTCAGGGTGCGGAATTTTGTCTCCGTGTACCTCTCACACAGTGCACACAAATCAATGTACTTATTTATATTGTGTGACTACTAAAATCTTCTTACTTTTTTTAATACGTACTTGAGTGATAAGTTTGGTGGTGAGGCACGCAGCAAATTGGCGACCTTCTTCCAACTCTTGGTTGTTGTAAAAGAAACGTATATGTCGTTGTATACCCCATCAAAACCTTTTCTGTACCCTTTAAGGTATGCGTTCCACTGGTTTGGAATCTTGGCCCTAGAACACCCATAAGCCTACTACAAATCCACCGATTTGTATATCCGGCCCGCAGACTTCCTCAGCGTACACAGCTCAAACAAACTGTTGCTGTCATATGTCAATTTTTTTATTGAGGTACTAGACGAAGAATAACATACACCCATACATATATACTTATATACATACTAATGTACATACATATATATATATATACATACTAACGTACATACATAAATACTTATATGAATATTATCGTGCATGCATACACATTTATATAATATTTAGATATATCTTACGTAAATAAATATATACATACTTACGTACATATATACATAATTATAAACTTACTTACTTGCATCCTTACGTACATATTTATATATATATATATATATATATATATATATATATATATATATATATATATATATACATTCTTACGTACATCCTACATACATACATGTATGCATACTTACGTACATCCTTACATATATATATATATATATATATATATATATATATATATATATATATATATATATATATACATACTTACGTACATACATACAAACATATAGACTTACGAAACACCTTAATATACCTGAGAAAACACCTTTAATACACATTAAACACCTTAATTCACTTTAAAACACCTTGAACATATTTTCTTAAGTTTGCGAAAGTGTTGGTAATTATCATTATATACAATATCAAACGATGATGCGATCAGGGAAGTACACTTATCATGTCACACTTTAAAAATCTATGTGTGTGTGTGTGTGTGTGTGTGTGTGTGAGAGAGAGAGAGAGAGAGAGAGAGAGAGAGAGAAAGAAACAGTGAAAGAGAAAGAGAGAGAAGTCCCCTTATAAGGATGAGATGAAATCTCTTAGATCTTATAAACTACTCATGCAGTACAATGCCGGGCATGGTGGCACCACGAGAGACATATTGGGGGATTTTAGTCTGCTTTAAAACTTGTAAACCTGTTGACATTTGCTATTAAAAAAAAAAATCTAATTATTATTATTATTAAACAGATAAAATACATAAAAAAACGTTTTTCTTTAGGATAAGTGGACAAAGGGGCTTAATGCACTCCACCCCAGACGGCTCTGAAAGTCATTAAGTACAGACATTTGTTTTAGCTTAAGTGAAAATATAATATATAAAGACAAGTAAATGATATTTTAAAAAAAAAGGCTTTTTCAGATCGATTACAAAAACACGTTTTGTAACATAATTCAAAGAAATACTCAAACTGTACGTAACTTTTTAAAAAATTCACCAACTAAAGTATAAAATATAAAGAATGAAATATAATCTTTTTTTTTTTTACTATAGATTAATATAAAATTTGAGAACTTGGTAAAAAAACGGGGAGGTGGTGGAGGGGTGCTAAATGAAACTCTCTTAATATGATACGAAAAATAAGGCGTATGATTTTATTTAATTTATCTACGGTTCTACACGTTTAACTGAGCTCAATACATGTATATGTAAAATATAAAATAAAATAATATATATAAAAGCGATTCGGACTATGCGTTAAATCGAAAGTAACAGTTATTCCAGTTTAAAATACAATCATGAAAAAATCGGATCTGCATGAAACCGAAAAATAACCTAGCCTACCGATCAAGCCTAAGGGGAAATAACTCTATGCAAAGGTTTTGCAGGGTACAGCTAGTATAACATAATTCTTTTTTTTTTTTACTGAATACTATTGCTGTCTAAAATTGCTGTCTCCAGAATATTTACTTATAACTTTTTAAACTGCTGAGGTGGCTGACGTTTGTTCACTGAGTGCCTGTGTGTTTACATATATTTCCACCATTGTCGTTTCGTCCACATTGTAATCTGCTCTACTCCCACTGGTCTCAGGCGCTGATTCTACATCACTTGTCTCAAGGGGGACCTCGTCATATATATTCTCAATGACCACTTCTTCTGTGTCGTCTTCCCAAGATCTCGACTCCCACATGTCAAAGTCAATATCCTCCTTGCACCTCAAAGTCTCTCATCTCAACTTTCGCTGGACATCGGGGGAAAACATTCCTGAAATTTTTTGAAAAAAAGAGTGATCATTTTTTTTTTTAAAATTCTTTATAGTAGAGTGAGAAAGTCGGTGCTTGGTTTATATTACTTTATAAACAAACTTCAATAGTTACTCGCACCATGTGTAACATGCAGATGTTTATTTTCAGAATTGAAAAATTCACGTTTTGATAAACAAAGTGTATCAATTAGTGTATTGATAAATTACCTGTTCTTTTCTTCATTTGCACTATGAGGACAATCACAAATAATATCGCCCCAGAGGCAATTGTCGCTGTGAAGTAGAAACAGTTCAATTCACCATACACAATAGTTTCAAGTAAAACGAAAATGATTTAATCATATTTTTTTTTCCTTTTCATATACAAACATGGAATAAATACAAACATAGAATATAATAAAAACATGGAGTCAATACAAACATGAAATAAATACAAACATGGAATAAATACAAAACATGGAATAAATACAAACATGGAATAAATACAAACACATGGAATAAATACAAACATGGAATAAATACAAACATGGAATAAATAGAAACATGGAATAAATACAAACATGGAATAAATACAAACGCGCAGTGATTACAAACATGGAATAAATACAAACATGGAATAAATAGAAACATGGAATAAATACAAACATGGAATAAATACAAACGCGCAGTGATTACAAACATGGAATAAATACAAACATGGAATAAATACAATCATGGAATATAATAAAAACATGGAATACATACAAACATGAAATAAATACAAACATGGAATAAATACAAACATGGAATAAATACAAACGTGCAGTGAATACAAACATGGAATAATACACACATGAAAAAAATACAAACATGGAATAAATACAAACATGGAATAAATGCAAAACGTGCAGTAAATACAAACATGGAATAAATACAAACATGGAATAAATACAAACGTGCAGTGAATACAAACATGGAAAACATACAAACATGGAATAAATACAAACATGGAATAATACAAACGTGCAGTGAATACAAACGTGCAGTGAATACAAACATGGAATAAATACAAACATGGAATAAATACTAGCGTGCAGTGAATACAAACATGGGAATTTAAAAAATAAAACGTGCTATATTATGTTACAATGATAAAAATCACTTACAGCTTACAATGAAACCAATACGAATGATCTGGACTGAAAAGAAGAAAATAACTCAATGAATAAATAATATTTGAATTATAAATTAGAGAAATATACATGCAATAAGGTTACAAAAAAAAAAATCATAAAATAGAATTATTTCAAGGTGGTTTTAACTTGACAAATTTTGGTTGGCAGCAGAGCGTTCTACCACAGGTTCCACGACTTTTCGACCCCGGACACTTCGACCCCGGACACTTCGACCCCGCGACACTTCGACCCCGCCATTTTGACCCCGCGACACTTCGACTCTGCGACGTTTCGACCCCGCGACAATTCGACCCCGGGACTGTTCGACCCTGGACTGTTCGACCCCATCAACTTATATAAAGAATGTTTGAATTACTATTTCTTTTTTTTAAATATGTTAATTATAGGACATGTTTCGTTTCATCTCGATGGGTAGTTTAATTGTAATAAATTATTTTTTTTTAGTATCTTTACTATATTAAAGTAATTTCGACGTCGCCATAAATAAAACTCTTCTGTGACGTCATTTCCCTGATGATCGAATAGAAATTGCGCGCCGGTGCTATATCGTGCCTTTGTGCTACAAAGAATTGTTGATGTTTTTTCATGCTTCCCTATTTCTACAGTTTGAGGAAGGTAAAATGAATGAAGCAAAGGATTTTAGAAGTGTGGAAGCCATAATAATATTTATATATATATATATATATATATATATATATATATATATATATATATATATATATATATATATATAGTAGGGCTGTACCGGATTTGATGTTGTCAAATCCGGCCGGAGCCGGATTTGTCCGGAGCCGGATTCGGATGTAACTTTATATTAAAGTTGTAAACATATCAGAATAGATTGACAACCCCCCCCCCCCCCCCAAGTTTGGGACGGGAGATTATTGGATGTCTCAGTCTCTCAGGCAAATACAATTCTATTCAGAACCTAAAACATGCTATTTTTTGGGCCAAGAAATGGTGGATGGGCTATTATTTAATTTATTAGAAATAATATGGGAGATTATTAGAATAAATACGATAGTAACGATAGTTTGCAGAATTTGGCTAATCTAAGTAATCACTAATAGTAATCAGCTGCTGCGAAAGTGGCAACAGTGGCGAAATAGTAATTAAAACTGTAAATCAATCATTCAAATGATATTTGATTTGATTTCCATTTTCCTGTAAATAACAAAAAAAGTAGTACTAAAAACTAATAAGTAAAAATTAAAATACTGAGTCTAGAGTTTTCAAGTTTTTCAAATTCAAATCGATTGTGTGTCAACTGTCATTCTACTCTTTGATCAGCTTCGAGTTGTACTTCAAAAAAATAAGACGAGCAGCATTCTCTGGCATCAGTGAGCTACGATGCTCGTTCAGAACTCCTCCAGCTACACTGAACAAGCGCTCGGATGGAACGCTTGTTGGAGGAGCACCCAAGTACCTGCGAGCAACTGCAGCAAGACTAGGGAAACGCTCCATATTCTGTCTCCACCAATGCAATGGATCCTCCTGCCGATTAAATCACTGGTTGAGCCAGATACTTGGGCAGTTCGATGTCTATACCTCTTGGTTCCTGCTGTTCACTGTTAGTTGCACTTGCTGATGTATGTACAATTCGTCAATACAATCCCAAAGAATTGATTTGCAACTACCAGACGTATTCAGACGTGGTCGCGATCAGTAAGCAAAAGAGTTGACGAAAATGTACATTTTTGCATTGAATTCTGGGTATGAGTAACCCTCGCGCGCTGTTTTGCGGGAATATTTGTGTGCCGTCCAATGAAATAATAATCTATTAGAATGAGGTCAAACATCACTGTTTGTAACGTGGGATTCCAAAAGCTGAGGCTATATTTAGCTTATGAAACTGTGTCATTCATAACGAGGTCATCGGACCGCATACAATGATATATGATGTGTCGGAAGAGAATGTGTAGTTTCATCTGTAGAAAAATCGTTGCTATTGGCATATTAATGGTAATTTAATGATTTTTGTAATGCACTACCGATTTTCAAATACACTTTAAAGTAAGTTATAGTGTTCCGGAAGCAAAATCATTAAGATCATCATAATCATAATCACGTGAATAAGAAATAAAAAAATCGATTTTGAAATTATTTTTTTTCAATTCCTTCATTCCGTACCCTCTTAAGGTTGCTAAAGAGACCGGTATACCACATTACCGGAAGAACATTCAATCAATGTTGTCAATCATATGATAAACCTCATGAAAAATTGACTTTTTTTTTTAAATCACAGTTTAATTTACTTACCTCTATGTTTTAAATTGTTTTTGTATAATGAAAATGAATGATGATTTAAAGTTTGTAGATAGTTTGAAAAAATCAACAGAATGCAACTGGTTATCTTTTCTCCTATTATCACCCAGTGAACACTAAACTAGGGGTGTTCACGGTTAACCGGTTTGTCAATTAACCGAACCGAAACCGACAAAATGGCGGATTTTTGCAAAATGGCGGCATAAACTCAAAAACAAATCAAATTTTCGTTGTTTCAAAAAAATATTTTTAGTCAAACAAAAAAAAAAGTTCTTAACTCTCTCATTGAAAAACAAATTAAACAACTTTATAAGACTTCAGTATTTATATTTATTATTTATAAATTCGAAGTGACTATTCGGACACGGGTACCAATAAACTCCGATTTTTATTCGGACCCCGTCCCAATAAAGTCTGATTGTTATTCGGACCCGTGGCAAATATGCACTTAGCTTAGCTATACATAAACTTTATTATTGTTTATTTTTTTTTATAATTGTTTGAATTGTATGATTTAATCGTTACTCAGTGTCTAGGGTTCCACTAAGCGGACTCTGTATTATTATTTTTTCGGGTTCCGTCTAATAAAGTTTAAATATAGCTAAGCTTAGTGCATATTTGCCACTGGTCCGAATAACAATCGGATTTTATTGGGACCCAGGTCCGAATAGCCACAGCCTTATAAATTTATCTACTCTATTTCAGATATTCTGTTTAGTTTTTAGTCTATTACGAATTCGCGGTCAAATAATAATACGAAATGATGCGTTCTATTTGTCATAGTAGTAAAAATTTATTTTAAATGATTGATACAATTATTCTATGAAATAAAACTGCTTTAACTTTATATATAACAAAATAACATGCCATTAAAAAAATTTCGGAGGGTAAACAAGATTTAAAACGAACACAAAACGATTCCCCATTAAAGATTTCTTGTGGTGATGTGCGTGCACGCTATCATTTAAATGATGTTACTGTTGTGGCGTTTGTAAAAATGACAACATTTCAAATTGTAGGAGTCAAACAATCAAACAAATTTGCAATTTTAAAGCTAAAAAAAAAATTCTGCTGTATAAAAAACATTTGGGAGCCGTGGAGCCGCCAGATTTTTTTGGCTCCAGCAAAAAGTAGCGGCTCCCGGCTCCTCGGCTCCGGCAGCCAGGTTATGCCTATCAATTACCTAGTAAAAATATAAGCGTAGGTGCCCATCTATATGAAATTATTAAATACTTTAAAAATTTTATTTTGCTCTTATGGAATGTAAAGACACTAAGTCCAGAATATTGTATTCAAGCTTGAAGACTTAGCCCACTTAGTATTTGTGTAGTCCATGTAAGGATGAGATGTTTTACCTCTTAGAACCTATAAAAACACTTTGATGCTGTTTTTTGTAGTGCACTTCTTTCATCCCCACCATAGTCCAATGGCCATGCACTACGGGAGACATGAAGGGAACTATCACCATGTCCTGATAAATTCTCACTAGAGATAGAAGTATGACCCTCAAGTAGACAGTTGAGCGCTTTACCGCACGACCATAAAATGTAGGCCTATTAGTTTAATCCCTTAATCCTGTCATATATCTATATACATAATCGGCTAACATAGACGGTGGTTCGACAGACCTTCACACCGTGCGATGTACAGGATGTTCATGGCAATAAAAGCCATATGTTTGCACGTTACAAATACACGGCACCGCACGAGTTGAAAGAGTATATTGCTAAAAAAAAGTCTGAGTTCTACGTCACACCTTCGAGGAGTTAAAAAAAAAAACAGCGTGCGTCGACCGCCAGTATAAAATAGTCTGGGGAATTCCAAAATAATAGTAACTGACAAGAGACAACTTACTACATGAGAGTATGTTTGGTGCGCATTTTGTTCATCAAATGACTCATTCTTGAATAAAAATGAAATACTGGGGAATTCTAAACACAACAAGGATATCTTATTTTTGAATTAAGATTTTTAAATGATATGGAGTAGTGTGCGCAAATTATGTAAAGTTGGAATGTGCAAATTATGTTAAGTTGGATGTTAGATTCAAAGTTCAATAGTCGGGGGTTGTTTTTGTTAAGCTTCTGTACCCCATAATGAGGATTATTTTCTTTGGGATGAATTATATAAAATGCTATTTTTTGTATATAGACTGATTGTTAACGCGCTCAAATATATATTACCGAGTTGGTTGGGATAGGTGTGGGAATAAACCAAATGGTTGCGGAAAAGGGGATGGGGAGTCAAGCAGACGATTCGAGAAGTAACACCGCTATTTTTCTCTTTTTTTTTTTAAATACGTCATGTTAAACATGATAAATTATAAAATTATAAAAAAAAAAAGAACTGTTGGAAATGGGGTGTAGGGTTGGGAAAGGAGCGTTTAACGTGGGGGGGGGGGGGGAGGAGGATAGGGAGAAGTGTAACGTGGCATTGTTAACAGGGTTTGTCGTATGTACATTGAGACCCACTGCGATTCGAGCATGTCTTGAGTGGAAGGGGGTTGGTGGGCGGGGGAGGGAGGGAAGGACGGGTGTGAGGCTAAGTGGAGGAGAATTGGAAATAGAAGAAATAGTTGGATGTTAGATTCAAAGTTTAAAGGTCGGGGGTTGTTTTTGTTAAGATTCTATGCCCATAATGAGGATTATTTTCTTTGGGATGAAATATATAAAATATGAACTTCTTTGATGTATTATTAAGTGTCCCTTAAATGTGTTTTGGCTACAATAATCTGTTCATGTCCTTTGGGGCCACTTCGAGTAGATAGAAATGCTATTTTTGTATATAGACTGATTGTTAAAGCGCTCGAATATATATCACCATTTTCAACTCCAACTGCGTGCCTAATAGCCGGTCTGGGTACCGGGCCTGTTCAGCTAGTTATAACATAACGAACTAGTAGTTATATAGCGCCCATAAAGAGGTAGTTATAATATAGTGCCAATAAAGAGGTAGTTATAATATAGCGCCAATAAAGAGGTAGTTATATAGTGCCAATAAAGAGGTAGTTATATATTACCCATGTTTGTATATTTAATACCGGTAATGATAATTGATATGTGTAAATATTTTTATGATATAATTTTGTTGTATATTATTACTTTTTAGTGCATTAAAAAAACGTGTATTTTAAAATGTTTTTTCTTTCTTTTCTTTAAAATACATTTTAGTTTTAAAAAAATTATATTTGCTATAATGATTGGTACACACCTTAGACTAATTTTGTTTATTTACACAAATCTAAAAATAGCTTCACCAAAAAAAAAAAACAGCACACCGGTGCTGTATTTCTGATTTCATTTTGACATGTTATCTCCATCTGTAACATTCCTACTAGAAACATTACCATAAAGTAATTAGCTTCGTAATTCTACAAGATGTTAACTTATGGACTCAAATTTGTCACAATAGTGTACTGTACATTATCTTGTGAAATTTACATGTCTGCCGAAAATTCGTGTTCTCATTAAATGAGAATCAATAATTCAAAAACTCAAATCCTGCTCTGTCGGCAATCCCGTGTCTGTCACACAAGATCGCGTCTGTACACGAGATCGTGTCTGTCACACAAGATGGCTGCAACATTACTGGCATGATACGTCTCCCAACTGGCCAACCAACCAAGATGTCCCCTACTTTGGCTGCCAGTATGATATTGGTCCTGTCACATGTAGAGTAGGGTTATGTCTAGAAATTTTTTTTTCAAAAATTTATTTTCCTAATGTTGCATTAGATGAACTTTTACCCATAGATAACATATTTGATGTTAATTTTATTGGTTTATGAAAAAACTTCCCGCGCCTAGCCTCATTTCGAATTTTATAATCATGAGTGGATGGGTTGTTAAATAAACTAATGTGACATTTATTCGAGTTTACATATATTGCTTTTCTATTGAACAATTTGATTGAAACGAAGCTATTTATATTTTAAACAATTTGTGGATTGTGCTGTCCATTACAGTTATCCTGTTTTAGACCTTCCCACAAGCAAAAACTTGACCAAACAGATGTGAGGTTTTAAACTGTAAATTTATACTATATCGTATCATTTAAACACATTTTTTTCTTCGTGGTATTGTTTTTGGAGATTTGCTGTTAAGAGCTTCTTCTTGAAAATATGTCTTTACAGAGTAAAATGTCAAAATCATCAATGGAAGCGGCTGGGGCAATATGGGCACAAAACTTGAAATCAAGCACTAAACGCCGTCTTAGTATACCCGAACTTAAACAGGATATGAGCGAAATGCTATGTAAAATGCCTACCAACAAAAATATTGTCGGAAGACTTTCGGGACTTTTTGATGAATTGAAAGGAAGGCGAAACCGACTCAGAAAAATAACTGAGGAATTGTTGAAGCTTTGGGATAAACTGAATTTTCCTGTTCTTTCCTAACAGCAAGTGTCCGCAACGATTGAAAAACCTATCACCTCTTTTGAAAAACACAGAAAGCGACCAAACGCAGAATTTATAGGAAATAGGCTTTGTAGTGAAGATAAAGAACTGTATAAAAGACAAATCTAATCAGGAGGCAGAGTTGGATATACAACTGTGAAAGTGGCTCCTTTATCAACAATTCATCCATCAAAAAGGAACAACACACTTCAGAACCTTTGACAAGCCAGATGTTAATAATGAACCATCAGGGCTTGATGTGCCTCGTTCCAACATACATGTAGTAGCTGAGAGAGCTATAAAGTTGATGGAGGAGGTTCATTCTACTTGCAAAACTGACAAATATCTTAACAGCAAACCTGTAAACACAAACGCACAAATCTGAAACACTATTAAAACACTGAATATGCTCACTTATATGTATTACTCATGTGTATTTTATGCAAAACATACATGGTATAGAGGTTCAAACAATTTTTAATATATGTTTCAAAGGGAAGAGGCGTGAGTGCTGCCGGTATAACTCTTAGAGAAAAATGAATTGACGGTTTTATGATATATACAATGTACACACGAATGTAGATCTATAAATTTGTACAAAGTATTGAAAAAAAAACATACACAATTTATATAAATAAATATTACATATATTTAAACTTGTAGTCATTTTATTATGAATGATTATGTTATCTATATTCAATAAACACAGGACCATTTTACAGCTTTTTTTTCAATGTTAAAAAATGAAATTCACTTAGGCACGGGTTGTTTTTTTCATGTTTCGGCAAAACCAAAGTCATTTTTGCGATTTGTAGGTAAAAGTTCATTGATTACAGCCCCAGGCTGAAAAATTTAAAATTAGTCATACACTTTTTTTACTATTACGTCACATGAATGAATTGTATAAGGGTTGAGTTTGAGTAGCGGCGTACACAATGTAGACAATGCAAACTAACCCATTTATGATGGGGGCTTCACACAGAGGCGTACCTAGGGTGGGTGGAGGCCCCAGCTTGAGGGGGCCCCAAAAATTTTTTTTACATTAAATATTAAGTACATTATCTCATGTCATGGTGTCGAATGTCAAAATGCAGTGGCCTCCAAAGAGACCAAGCCCACCGGGCTCCAAAATCTATAGGTTCGTCACTGCCAGGTTGCCAATATTTTCTTAGTTAATTCTCAGTACGATATATTGTACTTTGCTACAATGTGAATGACAGTAAATAAACCACTTTCTAACCATGTAGCGTAAGCACTTAACTGGCAGGTACTCACGGCTCTCTGGCAGGCACTCACTCACGTCTCTCTTTTTTTTTTTTAAATACGCCATGTTGAACATCAATGCTTATTTTGTGACGGTACGCACCGGTACGGCGTACCGGCACCTTTTTCAATGTGGGGAAAAATTATTACTTTTCTTGTATTGTAACGTTTATTATTAATTTATTACATTACTAATTTGTTAAAATTGAATTCTTTTAAAATTTTGCGCAATAAGAACTAAACTAGACGCGGGTTTTAGCTAAAATTTAGGCAATCCATCACTGAGTACCGGCACCTACTTTTTTTTTTTTTTTTACAAAAAAAGCACTGTTGAACATCATACAACATAAAATGAAGAACTGTTTGAAAAGGAATCCATTAAATATTATGAATGAATCAAGATTTATTAATGATAAGGTGTTGTTTGCGCAAATTATGTATAGATTCAGAGTTTAATCGTCGGCGGTTGTTTTTGTTAAGCTTCTGTACCCATAATGAGGATTATTTTCTTAGGGATGAACTATATAAAATAAGAACTTTATTTTATGTACTATTAAGTGTCCCCATTCTCAAATGTATTTTGGCTACAATAATCTGTTCATGTCCTTTGGGGCCACTTCGAGTACATAGATATGCTATTTTTTGTATATAGACTGAGTGTTAACGCGATCAAATATATATATATATATATATATATATATATATATATATATATATATATATATCACCATTTTCAACTCCAACTGTGTGCCAACTCGCCGGTCCGGGTACCGAGCCTTTGTTTACCATAAGTTTACAAATTTTGTGTTACAAGATTTAAAAAAAAAATTAAGTTAAAACAAAAGCTCTAATAATCCCTTCCATCATACAATATTGATATAACTTGTATGGACTCGAAACAAAATATGAACGTATCAAAACAATAGATAAAAAGTTGTACAATTATTACAAATAACAATTTTTGTTTCTCAAGTCTTTTAATCTTCTAGCCACTGAATCAGGTGCAATACGTGGAAGTGTAACCACGCGGCCAGTTACCGTCAGACCATTAGTGGACAGAAGGTCCAGTGTGAAAAGGACAAAGGCGGCGTTATCACCACGTCATTGTAAAGTGAGTTGAAAGAATACAGTTAGTGACACAGCAAGGCAATATCATCTTTCAGCTGTTTGATGCTAGTGAAATACAAGACAGTGGCAGCATATGGAAGTAACACTAGCAGCATATGGGGCCAGCTGATCATAGAGCTGCAATGGTACGAATTCCAGTGGTTTCATAAGGCAATCTCTTTGTGACTGACAGTGAAGGCAACTGAAAAGTTCAGGTAGGAATATCTCATAAAAAAACATCCCATTGTGCCACACATACTAGTGTGTAATGATTGGGACATTCAACAGTATTATACCACAGAGAGAAATATGACATTCAATAGTATAATACCACAGAGAGAGAGAGATATGGCATTCAATAGTATTATACAACAGTGAGAAATATGGCATTCAATAGTATTGTACCACAGAGAGAAATATGGCATTCAATAGTATTGTACCACAGAGAGAAATATGAGACATGTGATAGTCATACAAAACGTCAGTATGAATGACAGTTGAGATGCATTTCAACATATTAGATTGTCATAATATGAGTAACAGTAGGAACATGATACAATCGCAAAACACTTTAAGACATGTAACAGATGAGACACAATATTATCAAACAACATGTGGTGACGTGTGTAACAGATTAGACACAATATTGTCAAACAACGTGTGGTGACGTGTGTAACAGATTAGACACGATATTGTCAAACAACGTGTGGTGACGTGTGTAACAGATGAGACAATAATATCAAACAACGTGTGCTGACGTGTGTAACCGATGGGACACGATATTATCAAACAACGTGTGGTGACGTGTGTAACAGATTAGACACAATATTATCAAACAACGTGTGGTGACGTGTGTAACAGATTAGACACAATATTATCAAACAACGTGTGGTGACGTGTGTAACAGCTTAGACACAATATTATCAAACAACGTGTGGTGACGTGTGTAACAGATGAGACAATATTATCAAACAACGTGTAGTGACGTGTGTAACAGATGAGACACAATATTATCAAACAACGTGTGGTGACGTGTGTAACAGATTAGACACAATATTATCAAACAACGTGTGGTGACGTGTGTAACAGATTAGACAATATTATCAAACAACGTGTGGTGACGTAACAGATGAGACAATATTATCAAACAACGTGTGGTGACGTGTGTAACAGATGAGACAATAATATCAAACAACGTGTAGTGACGTGTGTAACAGATGAGAGACAATATTATCAAACAACGTGTGGTGACGTGTGTAACCGATGGGACTCAATATTATCAAACAACGTGTGGTGACGTGTGTAACAGATTAGACACAATATTGTCAAACAACGTGTGGTGACGTGTGTAACAGATGAGACAATAATATCAAACAACGTGTGGTGACGTGTGTAACAGCTTAGACACAATATTATCAAACAACGTGTGGTGACGTGTGTAACAGATGAGACAATATTATCAAACAACGTGTAGTGACGTGTGTAACAGATGAGACACAATATTATCAAACAACGTGTGGTGACGTGTGTAACAGATTAGACACAATATTATCAAACAACGTGTGGTGACGTGTGTAACAGATGAGACATAATATTATCAAACAACGTGTAGTGACGTGTGTAACAGATGAGACACAATTTTATTTAACAACGTGTGGTGACGTGTGTAACAGATAAGACACAATATTAACAAACAACGTGTAGTGACGTGTGTAACAGATGAGACAATAATATCAAACAACATGTGGTGACTGTGACGTGTGTAACAGATGAGACAATAATATCAAACAACGTTTAGTGACGTGTGTAACAGATGAGACACAATATTATCAAACAACGTGTGGTGACGTGTGTAACAGATGAGACACAATATTATCAAACAACGTGTAGTGACGTGTGTAACAGTTGAGACAATATTATCAAACAACGTGTAGTGACGTGTGTAACAGATGAGACAATAATATCAAACAACGTGTGGTGACGTGTGTAACAGCTTAGACACAATATTATCAAACAACGTGTGGTGACGTGTGTAACAGATGAGACAATATTATCAAACAACGTGTAGTGACGTGTGTAACAGATGAGACACAATATTATCAAACAACGTGTGGTGACGTGTGTAACAGATTAGACACAATATTATCAAACAACGTGTGGTGACGTGTGTAACAGATGAGACATAATATTATCAAACAACGTGTAGTGACGTGTGTAACAGATGAGACACAATTTTATTTAACAACGTGTGGTGACGTGTGTAACAGATAAGACACAATATTAACAAACAACGTGTAGTGACGTGTGTAACAGATGAGACAATAATATCAAACAACATGTGGTGACTGTGACGTGTGTAACAGATGAGACAATAATATCAAACAACGTTTAGTGACGTGTGTAACAGATGAGACACAATATTATCTAACAACGTGTGGTGACGTGTGTAACAGATGAGACACAATATTATCAAACAACGTGTAGTGACGTGTGTAACAGTTGAGACAATATTATCAAACAACGTGTAGTGACGTGTGTAACAGATGAGACAATAATATCAAACAACGTGTAGTGACGTGTGTAACAGATGAGACAATAATATCAAACAACGTGTGGTGACGTGTGTAACAGATGAGACACATAATTATCTAACAACGTGTGGTGACGTGTGTAACAGATGAGACACAATATTATCAAACAACGTGTGGTGACTTGTGTAACAGATGAGACACAATATTATCAAACAACGTGTAGTGACGTGTGTAACAGATGAGACAATAATATCAAACAACGTGTGGTGACGTGTGTAACAGATGAGACACATAATTATCTAACAACGTGTGGTGACGTGTGTAACAGATGAGACACAATATTATCAAACAACGTGTGGTGACTTGTGTAACAGATGAGACACAATATTATCAAACAACGTGTGGTGACGTGTGTAACAGATTAGACACAATATTATCAAACAACGTGTGGTGACGTGTGTAACAGATGTGACAATATTATCAAACAACGTATGGTGACGTGTGTAACAGATGAGACAATAATATCAAACAACGTGTAGTGACGTGTGTAACAGATGAGAGACAATATTATCAAACAACGTGTGCTGACGTGTGTAACCGTTGGGACACAATATTATCAAACAACGTGTGGTGACGTGTGTAACAGCTTAGACACAATATTATCAAACAACGTGTGGTGACGCGTGTAACAGATGAGACAATATTATCAAATAACGTGTAGTGACGTGTGTAACAGATGAGACACAATATTATCAAACAACGTGTGGTGACGTGTGTAACAGATTAGACACAATATTATCAAACAACGTGTGGTGACGTGTGTAACCGATGGGACACAATATTATCAAACAATGTGTGGTGACGTGTGTAACAGATTAGACACAATATTGTCAAACAACGTGTGGTGACGTGTGTAACAGATGAGACAATATTATCAAACAACGTGTAGTGACGTGTGTAACAGATTAGACACAATATTGTCAAACAACGTGTGGTGACGTGTGTAACAGATGAGACAATAATATCAAACAACGTGTGGTGACGTGTGTAACAGCTTAGAAACAATATTATCAAACAACGTGTGGTGACGTGTGTAACAGATTAGACAATATTATCAAACAACGTGTAGTGACGTGTGTAACAGATGAGACACAATATTATCAAACAACGTGTGGTGACGTGTGTAACAGATGAGACACAATCTTATCTAACAACGTGTGGTGACGTGTGTAACAGATAAGACACAATATTAACAAACAACGTGTAGTGACGTGTGTAACAGATGAGACAATAATATCAAACAACGTGTGGTGACTGTGACGTGTGTAACAGATGAGACAATAATATCAAACAACGTTTAGTGACGTGTGTAACAGATGAGACACAATATTATCAAACAACGTGTGGTGACGTGTGTAACAGATGAGACACATAATTATCTAACAACGTGTGGTGACGTGTGTAACAGATGAGACACAATATTATCAAACAACGTGTAGTGACGTGTGTAACAGATGAGACAATATTATCAAACAGCGTGTAGTGACGTGTGTAACATATGAGACAATAATATCAAACAACGTGTAGTGACGTGTGTAACAGATGAGACAATAATATCAAACAACGTGTGGTGACGTGTGTAACAGATGAGACACATAATTATCTAACAACGTGTGGTGACGTGTGTAACAGATGAGACACAATATTATCAAACAACGTGTGGTGACTTGTGTAACAGATGAGACACAATATTATCTAACAACGTGTGGTGACGTGTGTAACAGATGAGACACAATATTATCAAACAACGTGTGGTGACGTGTGTAACAGATGAGACAATAATATCAAACAACGTGTGGTGACGTGTGTAACAGTCCAGAGTTACGTGTCACTATAATAATATTCCATTGGACTGACACCAGAGAACATTAAGAAAAAAGATAAGGAAAAAAAAATGAAGTGAATTCTAGTGATTGAAGAAGTGGGACTTGATAAAGGGGAGAGAGGGGTGAGATCAAGTATGAGATCAATTCACATGCCTGAACTAAGACAGAGACACGCTGGCAAGTGTTGGTTAATTGAGAAGGGAAGAGAATCCTCATTGATTTCCCATCAGATACAGGACCTCTCAGGACGTAAGCCCCTGATGGATGTCCAAGTCTAAAGACTGTACACAAGATGGACACTTTGTTCTTTGATCCTGTTTTCATTTCAGATAGTCTTCTTTGGGAAAGATACAAGTGAGGATGATAGAAAGAAAAATGAGAGACAGTAGCCTATGAAATTTGTTATATTGAGAGGTAGAATCAATCTGAGAGAGATAGTAGCCTATGGCATTGGTTATATTGAGAGGTAGAAACAATCTGAAAGAGACAGTAGCCTATTGCATTGGTTATATTGAGAAGTAGAAACCATCTGAGAGAGATTTGTGAACGAAAACTAACGGGAATCATTCAACAATTCACGGAATATGTTTGCATTGAAAGCTAATGATGCAGAATTAATTAAAGATATTCTGGAATTTTAAATGAATCCTCTTCAGATTTTGGAAAATTTCTTTACCAATAAATGAGTATTACCCATCATACTAATACTGCCTACTGGACCACCTAGAGGAATTGGGGTGGGAATACTGAACACTTGTCAGGGGGCACTGGGCCTAAAGGGCCCATTTAACTTTCATTATGAGCTATAAAATTATTCAGTAGTTGTGAGAGGAGACCAGTTATTCAGAAACTATCAGCGGCCTGTCAGAGTCCTGAGAGGGATTAAAGACTTTAAATGACCGTAAACTATAGGCCTAAACTTTCATTGATGACAGCATCGAAAAGGAAATGTGTGATTGTATTTAGATAAAGTAGAGCAAGAGTCAGGCCAGGAAAATTAGGATTTGACAAACTCTAAGTGGGTCCCCTCTGAAAAAGACCTTGTTTCGATTAAATATACATGATTCTATTAAGTATTTACCTTAAGTCAAGGTACTATGTTATGGATGGATTCATATATATATATATATATATATATATATATATATATATATATATATTTATTTATGTGTGTGTTTTACTATTCAGTATGTATTATATCATCAAAATCCATTGCGATACACATGATGCTATTTAGTGTAATAGCCTAAATATTGATGAAAACCAAAAATAGATAAACGATCAACTAATCAATGAATGCACGCAACCTACGAACTTCCGGAGAGCCTGTATTTAGTAACAACACTGGCGGATACGAATGGCTGTAGTTAATATACAGACGGTCAGCCACCTCAAGTGACAAAAATAATTAGCAGGTGGTGGACAAAGCCCAACAGGTGGTGGGGGTAAGAAGTGCAGGGGCGTGCCGCCTTCGTTGTCCGTGTCAAATTAAACGGGTAATGGGGCATTCCTTTGCTTGACCACAGTCCATGAAAATGGTTGACTTTAATTTGTATTGTGACATGAAGGACCACATAAGGAGAGGGAAATATTTTCAGTCCTCCAGAAGGGTGTCCAAATATTTCTATTAGATTCAGACAATATCAACATGACAGTTCCAGATTGCTAATAAAAAGCAAACAATTTAAGAGAGTAATATTCAAAATGCTACAGGGCAGATATATCAGTGGATATAACAGCTGCAATTGATATTAAAAAGAAATAAATTAGTGACTAATGTGGTATGTGTTGACTGTGGAATGCAAAGGCAATAGTTACGTTTAGAAATTAAAGAGGTCAATTAAAAGTATTTAAATTTAGAAAGTATTCCTGGTATTTTTCCAGAAGAGATGTTTTTTTTATTTATTCGGGAAATCTAAATGACAGAGAATTCTTCCGGATATGAAAGTACAGTGAATGGGATCCTACTACAGTGTTGTAAGTGTACAATTGTGAGAGTACAGTGAAGGGGATCGTACTACAGTGTTGTAATTGTACAATTGGTGAGAGGTACAGTGAAGGGGATCCTACTACAGTGTTATAATTGTACAATTGTGAGGCTACAGTGAATGGAGATCCAATAACAGTGTTGTAATTGTACAATTGTGAGAGTACAGTGAAGGGGATCCAATAACAGTGTTGTAATTGTACAATTGTGAGTACAGTGAATGGGGATCCAACAACAGTGTTGTAAGTGTACAATTGTGAAAGTACAGTGAAGGGGATCCAATAATAGTGTTGTAATTGTACAATTGTGAGAGTACAGTGAATAGGATCCTACTATTGTAAGTGTACAATTGTGAGAATACAGTGAATGGGGATCCTACTATTGTAAGTGTACAATTGTGAGAGTACAGTGAAGGGTCCAATAACAGTGTTGTAATTGTACAATTGTGAAACCTGAGTAGATGGGTCCAATAACAGTGTTGTAATTGTACAATTGTGAGAGGAGTACAGTGAATGGGGATCCTACTATTGTAAGTGTACAATTGTGAGGAGAATACAGTGAATGGGGATCTACTATTGTAAGTGTGTACAATTGTGAGAGTACAGTGAAGGGGTCCAATAACAGTGTTGTAATTGTACAATTGTGAGAGTACAGTGAAGGGCCCAATAACAGTGTTGTAATTGTTAACCCAATAACAGTGTTGTAATTGTAAAAATACACAAACATTAACGAAGAAAAATATTTTAATTTCATCACAACTGTCACAAGTTAGTGAAGTTACAATAAAAAATTAATACATTTTTACTTTTTAGTTTGACAATTATTTACAACTTTATCTTACTTTTCTGTTTGTGTACAAGTAAAAAGTAAAAACAACAAATTGTTTGTTATAAGTTTAATTTTAAACAACAAACATGCAAATTTCTGAGATTATGCAGGCATGGTTTGTGTTTCTGACTTCGGTATTTTGGTCTGTCTTTTCAAATCTTTTGTTCTTCTAATCTTCTTCATTTGCAAGACACCCTTTCATTAATAGCAAAATATCGGCATCGGTATCGGTATCGGCAAAAATGCTGGGAAATATCGGTATCGGACTGTCGGTAAAAAGGCATATCGGTCGCTCTACTGAATAGTGTAGGAGAAGGTTATATTAAAATAATCTTAAGCTGTGTTGAGCAAGTCTAAAAAAAATACATAAAAAAGTAATATGGAGACTGGCATGACCTGAATGAAAAAACAAGCAATTAAGCCTGTTCCATTCTGGACACAGGACGTGTTAGCGCATTTTCATGTTATGTATCAGTACGTTTGTTAGCTTTCAGTAAATATTTGTAAATTTTGGAAATGTTTATAAAATAACTGTTACAAAAATAAATAATGATTACGCCCTTTGATTAGCTTTTATTATTTATATTTAAAATATAAGCAAAACGGTACATTAAAAACTCTTATATTTTGGCCTGAGAGGTCAAATCGCGAAATAGACTTTTGATGTACACTTGGCAGGCCAAGACCTACACAATGATATATACATCATGGGTCTAGGACTTATGGTTGCTGAGATATAGGGCGGTCCATTATTAATATAGCTTATATAGTAAAAACGGTACTTTATAAAGCCCCTTTTACGGCCCTGAGAGGTCAGATCGCGAAATGGAAAAAAGTCATTTCTTGGCAGGCCAAGACCTACAAAATGATATATACATCATGGGTCTAGGACTTATGGTTGTTGAGATCTAGGGTGATGACGACAGACAGACAGACAGACAAAACGGGGACAATAGAGCATTTTTTTTCGAAAATGCTCTAAAAATGTTACATCAAAATAACACTATAGTGTGATGGCGGAAGTGGTGGATTGAGGCAGACACAAAGTGAGCCAAAAATTAAAAGCTATGCAAATTAAAACACCCACCCCCGGAAATATGTTTGCTAGAATCTGAATGAAAAAAAATCCTGATCTTAAAAAAAGGCATTAAAATATCTAACCAATAAAGAGAAAATAAAGTCTGGCAGCTCATCGACAATTAAGGCATCCAAAGAATTAACTAAGAATCTGTAAACAATGAAATAAAAAAAAAAAACAAGTTGCTGGATGGTACCAGATAGTGACCATAAAATCTGCAAATGATAGGTCAACGTTCAACTTTGCATAGTATGTATTTTCTCCGACTATTTGCTTTCAAGTCGTCTTCTTCTTGACACAACGAGAAATTGTTGTATCTAGCAATCGATTAAATTAACACACACGCAACCTTGCTATGAGGAGATTACGACATAATAGATGTAGGATGTCGAGAGTATAACTGAATATGACGTTTGCTACCAGCTGCGCAGCTTCATTTAGACTGTGTTTTAATTTGACTACCGGCAATGTATTCATTATAGGGAGATTTATCCGCGTTATTCCTACATTCATGGTTTTTATCATGTTTGCAATATTTATTTGAGTTTGAAAATAAAATTATATAATTATTATTATTTGCGCATGTCAAATTGCGGCTTTCCATTTCCATGCGCAAATAATAATAATTATTTGCAATATCACTACAAATTGCTAAAAGAGGGAAACCATTCACAGAAGGTGAGTACGTCAAAGATTATTTCATAGTGGAGCCGAGGAACTGTTTCGTGATTTCAAAAAACAAAACAGAAACAGTGAAGAAAACCAAAGATTTGCCATTATCTGCTAAAACAGTACAAGACAGAACTGCTAAAATGTCTTCAAATGTAACACATATGCAAGTGGAAGACATCAAATTTGCTTCTGCTTTATCACTTGCTATAGATGAGTCTTGCGACATAAAAGACATGGCACAAGTTGCCATTTTCGTTAGGTATATGTCGTCACAAGGTCCAAAAGAAGAACTGCTATTATTGCAGCCGCTCTCAGGGCAAAATCTTGGAGAAGATATAGCAAATGCTTTGCAGAAATGCTTAGAAGACTGAAATAGATATAAAAAATCGTTTCCATAGCAACTGATGGAGCCAAAAGTATTACAGGGATAGGTAAAGGGGCAACAACGATTCTTTGGATCAAAATTAACCACGAAATTTTAAGATTTCACTGCATAATTCACCAAGAGGCGCTTTGTTCCCAAACAATTCCGGCTGATATAGTTGATGTCATGAACTTGGTCATTAAAATCATTAACAGCATTTGGGCAAAAACACTCTACCATCGCTATTTTAAGGAATTTCTTGAAGAAATAGAAAGCCAGTATTCTGACCTACTTCTGCACAATAAAGTGCGATGGCTTTCAGAGGTAATGTATTGAAACGTTTATCTTCTTGCTTGACTGAAATAAAATCATTCTTAAATGTTAAAGGCATTGTCCATCCTGAATTGGAAGAAGATTCAACTTCATGGTGGATATAACGAAGAAACTAAATGAGCTAAATATAAAACTACAAGGAAAAGAAAACCCAGCATATGCCTTGCTAGAAGAAATGGCCTGTTTTGAAAATAAATTGTTTCTTTTTGTGGAAGACCTAAAGAGCGGTAAATTACTTCATTTTGAAAATCTGAAGCAATATCGCGATGAAAACAATGCATCTATTGACACGAATTACTTCAGTATGGCTATAAACAAAATGAAGAATGGATTCGCTGAAGGATTTGAGCAATTCAAAACAAATGCAATTACTCTGGCGTTCATAGTAAATCCTCTCAATACAAATGAGATCAACATCGAGCCATTTGGAATTGATGCCAGTTCGCTTCCAATGCAATTGCTGGATTTGAAAACCAAACACTTGTGGAGTGGCATGTTCACAGAACTCAAGAGCATGTTAGAAGAGTTGGAGGTCCAGAAAAGCAAGCTTGTTGCGCTGCACAAGTGGACAGCTCTAACAGGAATACCGCGAGTTGAGGCACTCATATTTGACGCATGGAATAGTCTTCCAGAATGCTACAGTGAGGTGAAGAAGTTGGCATTTGGTGTGCTGACGATCTTTGGGTCAACATATTCGTTTGTGCAAGCGTTCTCTTGCATGAATATAATAAAAATAAAGTCAGAAGCCAACTAACAAATTAAAATCTAGAGGCGTGCTTGAAGCTGAAAATAACAAGTTATGAGCCAGATCTAACAAAAGTTTCAAAAAGCATGCAAAGCCAATGCTCCCATTGATGTAACTATTGTTGCGATGTATTAAAATTTATTTGAAGTTTAAAATGTTTTAAGTAAATAAATATTATTTCGTATTTAAAGCCATTTGTTTTAAATAAAAATAAAATTTATATATCAAATCCTAATCAAATACCATCTATATATATAATTCACAACTTCAAGACGCAGGACTATTTATAGATTGTGGGATTCCCGAATACGTCGACAACTCGCGACACCAGAAAAAAAACCCCACTATAGTGTGGAGACTGGACAGCTGGATCACAGCAAGCGTGTTGTTTAAAGTGGGTCAAGATGGATCACTCAGGAAGTCTATACCCGTCAGCTATAGATGTTTAAAATGTTTGAAAATAAATTTCGTTTTACAGAAAAACATACTTCGCTTTGTCATTGTGTCTGTATCAAAGATTGTGTCATTATCAAAGATTGTGTCAGTATCTTTCCCCCTTTCTTTGCGGCGTATGATACGACGCCGGGTGACTAGTAATAATTAATATTGAAACAACATTTTTAGTGGCTCTTTAAAAACTTGGAACAATTTTAATTATTACTTTTTGGCTCTTCCGTATCAAAAGGTTGCCGACCCCTGGTCTAGGAGGAAGTATAACAGCATAATTAAATGAGATGTAACACCATCAATTTCTAGCTGTCAAAAAAGTCTTGAATTTTTCATGTATATACAGCATTCCTGCTGGAGCTATACATGTTGATAACCTGTGCTCAGTAAAACCAGATCGGTGTATTTCTGTATAGGTATCAAACCGGCCACTAAATGCAGCTATCATGGTTGCTGCGATATCAGTACACACAAACAATGCATTGGAGAACGTGGTAGATTCGACCAAAAATTCACGTTAAAAAATGTGTGCGTAAATTGTGCAGTATGGGATTGATTACCATCAATGTTTCCTTATAAACTAAATAAGCTGTGCCTGAAATGAATTTTTTCTTGTATAATGAATGTAATAAAATGTGTCTTAAGAGACCCTGTTTTTTGCTTAAATATAAAATTCATATAGTCAATAAATACATTCCTAGGTAAAAATAAAACTTTAGAAGAAGCATTAATGAAGGAATGGTTTCAGTTAGTCAACAAGAAGAATGCACTCATCAGAAGACAGATGCAGCTAAATATTTTGTAAGTACCCAATACTTGTAACTTAGTTTTGACCAACGAGTGCCTCATATATGAGATTTTTGAGATACAGCCGTTGAGCGAGCGATATTTTGCTTTGAAACTATGAGAAAAATGTAAGATATGAGCAGTTTGGCCAGCTTCACATGACCCAGTTTACTCTGCATCTCAGTCAGTTTGCTTGTTTGTCTCACTGTCGAAGTATATTTGATAAGTTCTGCTTGCATGTGGGCTTTTTGTTCATTTACATTTCTATTAAATATTTCCAAAAAGAAAAAAATTGGACGTTTGTTTGAAACACACTCATTAACATTTGTGCAAAGTTATTTTATGATATCTACAATAGATTTTAAAAATTGGTTCTTTGAAAATATGTCTTAAAATTACACCTTTTTACCCAAAAAAGTCACAAAATACATTTTTAAATAATTTTTTTTATTTCTTTGTTCATTAATTGGTATGTTGTATGCATGTGCCAAAAATGGCTAGTGTAGCTTAAAAAATAAAAAAAAGATAGAAAAAACAAGTAGCAGAAACCTTAAATGCCCCATGGACCACCTTAATAAGCCCCCTTTTTCGGCCCTCAGAGGTCAAATCGCGAAACGGACTTTTGATGCACACATGGCAGGCCAAGACCTACAAAATGATATATACATCATAGGTCTAGGACTTATGGTTGTTGAGATCTAGGGTGATGACGTACAGACAGACAGACAAAACGGGGACAATAGAGCATTTTTTTTTCGAAAATGCTCTAAAAATATGCTTTAAAAAGTGTACCTAAATGCTCATTTTCCCCCAATATAAATATATGATTTTATAAATTTTGTCTGGCACTAAAAATATTTTTTTTTTATTTTAAGCAATTTATTGAAAATGTAGAATAATTATGGTTTGTCTATTTTCGAAAAAAAATGCTCTAAAAAAAGTTATGAATGACAGTGTGAATTGGGAAAATATTTATTTAGACAATTTTGATTACATTATTTTAAATTAACTAAGAGAGGTAATGTAATGAAATTTTCATGTTGCACAAATTGTGCCCATATATTGACTTTCTTCACTCCTTTCAGTCTTTTACAATTAGTTTGAATTACAAAAATATATATTTTACAAAGAAATCTATGACATTAAGTATTTACTTTCTTCAAGACTTTATGTCTATTATGCCTATGTTAACTGTGTACTTAAAATAGCTTTTTTAAATGTTCAGGGTCAGAAAGAACCCAGTAATCAATTAATGGGATAATGATTAAATCTACCACAGAGGTGGCCTAATGAACGCATTATATTCAGTATTTTATTCAAACAAAGCAAACACATTGTTATGGGTGTGTGTAGGAGTGTGATTTCTTTCTACTGCGTTCTATAAATAAAAACGCAGGAGTATGATTTCTTTCTGCTGTGTTCTATAAATAAAAACTGTAGGAGTATGATTTCTTTCTGCTGGGTTCTAATGAATAAAAAATGTAGGAGTATGATTTCTTTCTGCCAACTGTGTTCTATAAATAAAAACTGTAGGAGTATGATTTCTTTCTGCTGTGTTCTATAACTAAACACTGTAGAGTATGATTTCTCAGCCATCTATATTTAGTTTGCTTCTCTAGCCGCGTATCTTAAGAACTGTAATTTGTAAATGTTTGTGTGTGTATTTTGCTTGACTTCGTATACTGTTCTACTCTAAGAGATAGTACTACACTATGTCAATGTAGTTTTTAACTGAAGTGTATCAGTTCTGTGTATTTGTTTTTTTTTTTATGTTGTTTGCAGGCAGAAACAATTCATGAGAAGACCATGTCTGGTCTCCATGTTTATTTTTTCCTCGTTTATTTTCTTTTAATCCATCATTTTCAGTGTTTGATGTATGGAGTGTGACACCCCCACCCCCTTTTGTTCCCTCTCTTGGGTTTTGAACAGTCTGGCAGTGAGGACTCTATTATCGTAAGCGACGTTGATGGGGATTGGTCTTTCCGTTCTGATTATCCTCCCCTTCCTCTGTAAAACATGCCTTTTGTTGTTTTAAATAATCATTAAACACGAAGCTTTGCCACAATTGTCACAGCGGTTTAGCCTTATGGCCACTGGGCTCTTTTAGACTGGGCTTGGTTGGCTCTTTATTTTGCACATGTCACTGTGTTTGTGGATGCGTGTGTGTATGTGTAATAGAGTGCGTTTGTGTGTGAATGTGAGAGTGTGTAAGTGAGTGTGTTTGTAAGTGCGTGTATGTAATTGAGTGTGTGTGAGTGTGTAAGTGCATGTGTATGTGCGTGTGTGTATGTGTAATAGAGTGAGTTTGTGTGTGAATGTGTGAGTGTGTTTGTAAATGCGTGTATATAATTGAGTGTGTGTGTGTGTCAGTGCTTGTTTGTCGTTAGTAAGTTTGTATGTGAGTGTGTGAATGTGCTTAAGTGCGTGTGTGTGAGTGTGCAAGTAAATCAGTGTTTATATGTAAGTGTGTGCATGTGTTAGTGAGTGTGTAAGTGTTTGTTGTATGTGTAAGTAAATCCATGTGTGTGAGTGAGTGTGTGTGTAAGTGCGTGTGTGTGTAAGTAAGCCCGTTTGTGTAAGTGTTTGTGTGCGTAAATGCGTCTGTGTAAGTGCGTGTTTGTGTGTGAATGAGTGTGTGACTGAGGTTATGTGTGTGTGTGGGTAAGTGCGTGTGTAATTAAGCGTATGTGTGAGTGTGTGTGCCAGTGAGTGTGTGTGTCAGTTAGTGCGTGTGTGTGATTGGGTGTGTAATTTATTGTATGTAAGTGAGTGTGTTTGTGTGTAAGTTAATGAATGTTTATGTGTAAGTTAGTGTGTGGGTGTGTGTAAGTGAATGAGTGTTTGTGTGTGAGTGCGGGCTTGTTGGTCATGTTTGACTCTTTACACTCTAGTGTTTGATGTGCTATTTGCTGGACTAAACTTGTGTCCGAGACCGTAGTGTAGATTATGATAGTTGAGTGTGGGGGCAGTCATATGATGATCTGTTCTGACATGTTCGTTTGACACTGAAGTAGTGTAGTGTACATTGTACTAGACCTTAGATCTGTTCATCAAACTGATGTCATTGTGAAATAAGATGACTTCAATGTAATACTGATTTAATAATCAGAAGAGTATCTGAATGAATGCCATTATTTCATGTGTCTATGATGGTTGGAACCAGATGTTTTAAAAAAAATATGAGCGGTCTGGGAGTAGTGTGTTTAATAAAATGTCCTACTAAATAGAGTGTTTAATCAGCCGTAGTCTGGGCTGTGTATGGAAAATAGAAGAGAATCTTTACACAAACCTGTGGAGCATCTTGACTGCTACAAGACTTAACCCTGTGACAGTCTCCAGCGGCATGTGCCAGTCACGTGACCCAAGCCTATAGGACAACGTTCAACAACTCCAGAGAGTTGTCTTTTCTTCGCTCCTGCCTTTAGTTTCATTCCTCGCCATATGTCCCTGGAAACTCATTAGTGATTAAAAAAACAACAATCTATTACAAGCTTTTTTTTAAATCCACTTTTGAACGTCTTGCTCTGAATGTTGGTCGCCTGCCTCCACACCACCTTCCCCGGTCCATGTGCATGGACTGGCCTGATGTCTAAGACTTTGTGTCAACTGCATTACAGCCATTCCTACCGCTAAGACTATTTGTTCATTAAGCTAATGGGATATTGCCCTTCAGCACATAGGTTTCTCTTAGACAACAACTTGATCAAAATGGTGACAATTTCTGCTCCGGCCTAAACGTACCTCTCACAAACACACTCACACACACACACACTCAAACAAGCACACCCGATTGCACGCACATACACACGCACTTACAGACACACGCATACAGAAACAAATAGGCACACACACACACACGAATACAGACACAAATACTCACACACACACGTATACAGACACAAATACACGCACACATACACGCATACAGACACAAATAGGCACACAAACATACACGTATACATACACAAATACTGACACACACACATACTGACACAAATACACGCACACAAGCACGCATACAGACACGCATACAGACACAAATACTCGCACACATACACGTACACAGACACAAATACTCGGACACATACACGTACACAGACACAAATACTCGCATAAAAACACATACATACACGTACACAGACACAAATACTCGCACACATACACGTACACAGACACAAATACTCGCACACATACACGTACACAGACACAAATACTCGCGTAAAAACACATACATACACGTACACAGACACAAATACTCGCACACATACAAACACATACATACACGTACACAGACACAAATACTCGCACACATACACGTACACAGACACAAATACTCGCACACATACACGTACACAGACACAAATACTCGCACACATACACGTACACAGACACAAATACTCGCACACATACACGTACACAGACACAAATACTCGCATAAAAACACATACATACACGTACACAGACACAAATACTCGCACACATACAAACACATACATACACGTACACAGACACAAATACTCGCACACATACACGTACACAGACACAAATACTCGCATAAAAACACATACATACACGTACACAGACACAAATACTCGCACACATACACGTACATAGACACAAATACTCGCACACATACACGTACACAGACACAAATACTCGCACACACACTCGCACACATACACGTACACAGACACAAATACTCGCACACATACACGTGCACAGACACAAATACTCGCACACATACACGTACACAGACACAAATACCCGCACACATACACGTACACAGGCACAAATACTCGCACACATACACGTACACAGACACAAATACCCGCACACATACACGTACACAGACACAAATACTCGCACACATACACGTACACAGACACACATACTCGCACACATACACGTACACAGACACAAATACTCGCACACATACACGTGCACAGACACAAATACTCGCACACATACACGTACACAGACACAAATACCCGCACACATACACGTACACAGGCACAAATACTCGCACACATACACGTACACAGACACAAATACTCGCACACATACACGTACACAGACACAAATACTCGCACACATACACGTACACAGACACACATACTCGCACACATACACGTACACAGACACAAATACTCGCACACATACACGTACACAGACACAAATGCTCGCACACATACACGTACACAGACACAAATACTCGCACACATACACGTACACAGACACAAATACTCGCACACATACACGTACACAGACACAAATACTCGCACACATACACGTACACAGACACAAATACTCGCACACATACACGTACACAGACACAAATACTGCACACACACACAGACACAAATACTCGCACACATACACGTACACAGACACAAATACTCGCACACATACACGTACACAGACACAAATACTCGCACACATACACGTACACAGACACAAATACTCACACATATACACGTACACAGACACAAATACTCGCACACATACACGTACACAGACACAAATACTCGCACACATACACGTAAACAGACACAAATACTCGCACACATACACGTACACAGACACAAATACTCGCACAGATACTCGCACACATACACGTACACAGACACAAATACTCGGACACATACACGTACACAGACACAAATACTCGCATAAAAACACATACATACACGTACACAGACACAAATACTCGCACACATACACGTACACAGACACAAATACTCGCACACATACACGTACACAGACACAAATACTCGCGTAAAAACACATACATACACGTACACAGACACAAATACTCGCACACATACACGTACACAGACACAAATACTCGCACACATACACGTACACAGACACAAATACTCGCACACATACACACGTACACAGACACAAATACTCGCACACATACACGTACACAGACACAAATACTCGCACACATACACGTACACAGACACAAATACTCGCACACACATACACGTACACAGACACAAATACTCGCACACATACACGTACACAGACACAAATACTGGACACATACACGTACACAGACACAAATACTCGCATAAAACACATACATACACGTACACAGACACAAATACTCGCACACATACACATACACAGACAGACAAATACTCGCACACATACACGTACACAGACACAAATACTGCATAAAACACATACATACACGTACACAGACACAAATACTCGCACACATACACACAGACACAAATACTCGCACACATACACGTACACAGACACAAATACTCGCACACATACACGTACACAGACACAAATACTCGCAAAAACACATACATACACGTACACAGACACAAATACTCGCACACATACACGTACACAGACACAAATACTCGCACACATACACGTACACAGACACAAATACTGCACACATACACGTACACAGACACAAATACTCGCACACATACACGTACACAGACACAAATACTCACACACATACACGTACACAGACACAAATACTCGCACACATACACGTACACAGACACAAATACTCGCACACATACACGTACACAGACACAAATACTCGCACACATACACGTACACAGACACAAATACTCGCACACATACACGTACACAGACACAAATACTCGCACACACGTACACGTACACAGACACAAATACTCGCACACATACACGTACACAGACACAAATACTCGCACACATACACGTACACAGACACAAATACTCGCACACATACACGTACACAGACACAAATACTCGCACACATACACGTACACAGACACAAATACTCGCACACATACACGTACACAGACACAAATACTCGCACACATACACGTACACAGACACAAATACTCGCACACATACACGTACACAGACACAAATACTCGCACACATACACGTACACAGACACAAATACTCGCACACATACACGTACACAGACACAAATACTCGCACACATACACGTACACAGACACACATACTCGCACACATACACGTACACAGACACAAATACTCGCACACATACACGTACACAGACACAAATACTCGCACACATACACGTACACAGACACAAATACCCGCACACATACACGTACACAGGCACAAATACTGCACACATACACGTACACAGACACAAATACCCGCACACATACACGTACACAGACACAAATACTCGCACACATACACGTACACAGACACACAATACTCGCACACATACACGTACACAGACACAAATACTCGCACACATACACGTACACAGACACAAATGCTCGCACACATACACGTACACAGACACAAATACTCGCACACATACACGTACACAGACACAAATACTCGCACACATACACGTACACAGACACAAATACTCGCACACATACACGTACACAGACACAAATACTCGCACACATACACGTACACAGACACAAATACTCGCACACATACACGTACACAGACACAAATACTCGCACACATACACGTACACAGACACAAATACTCGCACACATACACGTACACAGACACAAATACTCGCACACATACACGTACACAGACACAAATACTCGCACATATACACGTACACAGACACAAATACTCGCACACATACACGTACACAGACACACATACTCGCACACATACACGTAAACAGACACAAATACTCGCACACATACACGTACACAGACACAAATACTCGCACAGATACTCGCACACATACACGTACACAGACACAAATACTCGCATAAAAACACATACATACACGTACACAGACACACATACTCGCACACATACACGTACACAGACACAAATACTCGCACACATACACGTACACAGACACAAATACTCGCACACATACACGTACACAGACACAAATACTCGCGTAAAAACACATACATACACGTACACAGACACAAATACTCGCACACATACAAACACATACATACACGTACACAGACACAAATACTCGCACACATACACGTACACAGACACAAATACTCGCACACATACACGTACACAGACACAAATACTCGCACACATACACGTACACAGACACAAATACTCGCACACATACACGTACACAGACACACATACTCGCACACATACACGTACACAGACACAAATACTCGCACATATACTCGCACACATACACGTACACAGACACAAATACTCGGACACATACACGTACACAGACACAAATACTCGCATAAAAACACATACATACACGTACACAGACACAAATACTCGCACACATACACGTACACAGACACAAATACTCGCACACATACACGTACACAGACACAAATACTCGCGTAAAAACACATACATACACGTACACAGACACAAATACTCGCACACATACAAACACATACATACACGTACACAGACACAAATACTCGCACACATACACGTACACAGACACAAATACTCGCACACATACACGCACACAGACACAAATACTCGCACACATACACGTACACAGACACAAATACTCGCACACATACACGTACACAGACACAAATACTCGCACACATACACGTACACAGACACAAATACTCGCATAAAAACACATACATACACGTACACAGACACAAATACTCGCACACATACAAACACATACATACACGTACACAGACACAAATACTCGCACACATACACGTACACAGACACAAATACTCGCATAAAAACACATACATACACGTACACAGACACAAATACTCGCACACATACACGTACATAGACACAAATACTCGCACACATACACGTACACAGACACAAATACTCGCACACACACTCGCACACATACACGTACACAGACACAAATACTCGCACACATACACGTGCACAGACACAAATACTCGCACACATACACGTACACAAACACAAATACCCGCACACATACACGTACACAGGCACAAATACTCGCACACATACACGTACACAGACACAAATACCCGCACACATACACGTACACAGACACAAATACTCGCACACATACACGTACACAGACACACATACTCGCACACATACACGTACACAGACACAAATACTCGCACACATACACGTACACAGACACAAATACTCGCACACATACACGTACACAGACACAAATACTCGCACACATACACGTACACAGACACAAATACTCGCACACATACACGTACACAGACACAAATACTCGCACACATACACGTACACAGAAACAAATACTCGCACACATACACGTACACAGACACAAATACTCGCACAGATACTCGCACACATACACAAATACTCATACACGTACACAGACACAAATACTCGCACACATACTCGCACAGATACTCGCACACAAACAAATACTCATACACGTACACAGACACAAATACTCGCACACATACACGTACACAGACACAAATACTCGCACACATACACGTACACAGACACAAATACTCGCACACATACACGTACACAGACACACATACTCGCACACATACAATCCGAGACCAATCATCAACAAAATAAACAACATCACCAATCAACAACAGAATAAACAAAACCACCATTCAACAACAAAATAAAAAAAACAAAACCACCATTCAACAACCAAAAAAAACACCACCAATCAACAAATAAATTAACAACAACACCAATCAACAACAAAATAAAAATAACACCAATCAACAACATCACCAATCAACAACAGAATAAACAACATCACCAATCAACAACAGAATAAACAAAACCACCATTCAACAACAAAATAAACATCACCACCAATCAACAACAAAATAAACAACACCACCAATCAACAACAAAATAAACAACACCACCAATCAACAACAAAATAAACAACACCAATCAACAACAAAATAAACAACACCACCAATCAACAACAAAATAAACAACACCAATCACAACAAAATAAACAACACCACCAATCAACAACAAAATAAACAACACCACCAATCAACAACAAAATAAACAACACCACCAATCAACAAAAAAATAAACAACATCACCATTCAACAACAATATAAAAAAACACCACCACCAATCAACAACTATATAAAACAACACCACCATTCAACAACAAAATAAACAACATCACCAATCAAAAACAGAATAAACAAAACCACCATTCAACAACAAAATAAACAATACACCAATCAACAACAATATAAAAAACACCACCACCAATCAACAGCAATATAAAAACAACACCAATTAACAACTAAATAAAAACAACACCACCAATCACAACAAAATAAACAACACCACCAATCAACAACAAAATAAACACCACCACCAATCAACAACAAAATAAACAACACCACCAATCAACAACAGAATAAACAAAACCACCATTCAACAACAAAATAAACAACATCACAAATCAACAACAGAATAAACAAAACCACCATTCAACAACAAAATAAACAATACACCAATCAACAACAATATAAAAACAACACTAATCAACAACAAAATAAACAACATCACCAATCAACAATAGAATAAAAACAACACCAATCAACAACATCACCAATCAACAACAGAATAAACAACATCACCAATCAACAACAAAATAACACCACCAATCAACAACAAAAAAAACAACACCAATCAACAACAAAATAAACAACCCAACCAATCAACAACAAAATAAACAACACCACCAATCAACAACAAAATAAACAACACCACCAATCAACAACAAAATAAACAACATCATAAATCAACAACAAAATAAAAACATCACCAATCAACAACAAAATAACACCACCAATCAACAACAAAAAAAACAACACCAATCAACAACAAAATAAACAACCCAACCAATCAACAACAAAATAAACAACACCACCAATCAACAACAAAATAAACAACACCACCAATCAACAACAAAATAAACAACATCATAAATCAACAACAAAATAAAAAACACCACCAATAACAACAAAATAAAAAACAACACCAATCAACAACATCACCAATCAACAACAGAATAAACAACATCACCAATCAACAACAGAATAAACAACATCACCAATCAACAACAAAATAAACAGCATCACCAATCAACAACAAAATAAACAACACCACCAATCAACAACAAAATAAACACCACCACCAATCAACAACAAAATAAACAACACCACCAATCAACAACAGAATAAAAAAAACCACCATTCAACAACAAAATAAGCAGCATCACAAATCAACAACAGAATAAACAAAACCACCATTCAACAACAAAATAAACAATACACCAATCAACAACAATATAAAAACACCACCACCAATCAACAACAATATAAAAACAACACCAATCAACAACAAAATAAACAACATCACCAATCAACAACAGAATAAACAAAACCACCATTGAACAACAAAATAAAAAAAACAAAACCACCATTCAACAACAAAAAAAACACCACCAATCAACAAATAAATTAACAACACCACCAATCAACAACAAAATAAAAACAACACCAATCAACAACATCACCAATCAACAACAGAATAAACAACATCACCAATCAACAACAAAATAAACAGCATCACCAATCAACAACAGAATAAACAACATCACCAATCAACAACAAAATAAACAGCATCACCAATCAACAACAGAATAAACAAAACTACCATTCAACAACAAAAAACACCACCAATCAACAACAAAATTAACAACACCACCAATCAACAACAAAATAAAAACAACACCAATCAACAACATCACCAATCAACAACAGAATAAACAACATCACCAATCAACAACAAAATAAAAACATCACCAATCAACAACAAAATAACACCACCAATCAACAACAAAAAAAACAACACCACCAATCAACAACAAAATAAACAACACCACCAATCAACAACAAAATAAACAACATCATAAATCAACAACAAAATAAAAAACACCACCAATCAACAACAAAATAAAAAACAATACCAATCAACAACAAAATAGACAACACCACCAATCAACAACAAAATAAACATCACCAATCAACAACAGAATAAACAAAACCACCATTCAACAACAAAATAAAAAAACAAAACCACCATTCAACAACAAAATAAAAACAACACCAATCAACAACATCACCAATCAACAACAAAATAAACAACACCACCAATCAACAACAAAATAAACATCACCAATCAACAACAGAATAAACAAAACCACCATTCAACAACAAAATAATCAACACCACCAATCAACAACAAAATAAACAATACACCAATCAACAACAAAATAAACAACACCACCAATCAACAAATAAATTAACAACACCACCAATCAACAACAAAATAAAAACAACACCAATCAACAACATCACCAATCAACAACAGAATAAACAACATCACCAATCAACAACAGAATAAACAACATCACCAATCAACAACAAAATAAACAGCATCACCAATCAACAACAAAATAAACAACACCACCAATCAACAATAAAATAAACACCACCACCAATCAACAACAAAATAAACAACACCACCAATCAACAACAGAATAAAAAAAATTACCATTCAACAACAAAATAAGCAGCATCACAAATCAACAACAGAATAAACAAAACCACCATTCAACAACAAAATAAACAATACACCAATCAACAACAATATAAAAACACCACCACCAATCAACAACAATATAAAAACAACACCAATCAACAACAAAATAAACAACATCACCAATCAACAACAGAATAAACAAAACCACCATTGAACAACAAAATAAAAAAAACAAAACCACCATTCAACAACAAAAAAAACACCACCAATCAACAAATAAATTAACAACACCACCAATTAACAACAAAATAAACAACACCACCAATCAACAACAAAATAAACAACACCACCAATCAACAACAAAATAAACACCACCACCAATCAACAACAGAATAAACAACATCACCAATCAACAACAGAATAAACAACATCACCAATCAACAACAAAATAAACAGCATCACCAATCAACAACAAAATAAACAACACCACCAATCAACAACAAAATAAACAACACCACCAATCAACAACAAAATAAACACCACCACCAATCAACAACAAAATAAACAACACCACCTATCAACAACAGAATAAACAAAACCATCATTCAACAACAAAATAAGCAACATCACAAATCAACAACAAAATAAACAACACCACCAATCAACAACAAAATAAACAACACCACCAATCAACAACAAAACAAACACCACCACCAATCAACAACAAAATAAACAACACCACCAATCAACAACAGAATAAAAAAAACCACCATTCAACAACAAAATAAGCAGCATCACAAATCAACAACAGAATAAACAAAACCACCATTCAACAACAAAATAAACAATACACCAATCAACAACAATATAAAAACACCACCACCAATCAACAACAATATAAAAACAACACCAATCAACAACAAAATAAACAACATCACCAATCAACAACAGAATAAACAAAACTACCATTCAAAAACAAAAAACACCACCAATCAACAACAAAATTAACACCACCACCAATCAACAACAAAATAAAAACAACACCAATCAACAACATCACCAATCAACAACAGAATAAACAACATCACCAATCAACAACAAAATAAAAACATCACCAATCAACAACAAAATAACACCACCAATCAACAACAAAAAAAAACAACACCAATCAACAACAAAATAAACAACCCCACCAATCAACAACAAAATAAACAACACCACCAATCAACAACAAAATAAACAACACCACCAATCAACAACAAAATAAACAACACCACCAATCAACAACAAAATAAACAACATCATAAATCAACAACAAAATAAAAAAAACACCACCAATTAACAACAAAATAAAAAACAACACCAATCAACAACAAAATCAACAACAACACCAATCAAGAACAAAATAAACAACGACACCAATCAACAACAAATTAAACAACACCACCAATCAACAACAAAATAAACATCACCAATCAACAACAGAATAAACAAAACCTCCATTCAACAACAAAATAAAAAAACAAAACCACCATTCAACAACAAAATAAAAACAACACCAATCAACAACATCACCAATCAACAACAGAATAAACAACATCACCAATCAACAATAGAATAAACAACATCACCAATTAACAACAAAATAAACAACACCACCAATCAACAACAAAATAAACATCACCACCAATCAACAACAAAATAAACAACACCACCAATCAACAACAAAATAAGCAACACCACCAATCAACAACAGAATAAACAAAACCACCATTCAACAACAAAATAAACAACATCACAAATCAACAACAGAATAAACAAAACCACCATTCAACAACAAAATAAACAATACACCAATCAACAACAATATAAAAAACATTACCACCAATCAACAACAATATAAAAACAACACTAATCAACAACAAAATAAACAACATCACCAATCAACAATAGAATAAAAACAACACCAATCAACAACATCACCAATCAACAACAGAATAAACAACATCACCAAACAACAACAAAATAAAAACATCACCAATCAGCAACTAAATAAACAACACTACCAATCAACAACAAAATAAACAACACCACCAATCAACAAAATAAACAACACCAATCAACAACAAAATAAACAACACCACCAATCAACAACAAAATAAACAACACTACCAATCAACAACAAAATAAACAACATCACCATTCAACAACAATATAAAAAAAAACAACACCACCAATCAACAACTATATAAAAATAACACCACCAATCAACAACAATATAAAAACAATCAACAACATAATAAACAACATCACCAATCAACAACAGAATAAACAAAACCACCATTCAGCAACAAAATAAACAATACACCAATCAACAACAGAATAAATAAAACCACCATTCAACAACAAAATAAACAATACACCAATCAACAACAATATAAAAACACCACCACCAATCAACAACAATATAAAAACAACACCAATCAACAACAAAATAAACAACATCACCAATCAACAACAGAATAAACAAAACCACCATTGAACAACAAAATAAAAAAAACAAAACCACCATTCAACAACAAAAAAAACACCACCAATCAACAAATAAATTAACAACACCACCAATTAACAACAAAATAAACAACACCACCAATCAACAACAAAATAAACAACACCACCAATCAACAACAAAATAAACACCACCACCAATCAACAACAGAATAAACAACATCACCAATCAACAACAGAATAAACAACATCACCAATCAACAACAAAATAAACAGCATCACCAATCAACAACAAAATAAACAACACCACCAATCAACAACAAAATAAACAACACCACCAATCAACAACAAAATAAACACCACCACCAATCAACAACAAAATAAACAACACCACCTATCAACAACAGAATAAACAAAACCATCATTCAACAACAAAATAAGCAACATCACAAATCAACAACAAAATAAACAACACCACCAATCAACAACAAAATAAACAACACCACCAATCAACAACAAAACAAACACCACCACCAATCAACAACAAAATAAACAACACCACCAATCAACAACAGAATAAAAAAACCACCATTCAACAACAAAATAAGCAGCATCACAAATCAACAACAGAATAAACAAAACCACCATTCAACAACAAAATAAACAATACACCAATCAACAACAATATAAAAACACCACCACCAATCAACAACAATATAAAAACAACACCAATCAACAACAAAATAAACAACATCACCAATCAACAACAGAATAAACAAAACTACCATTCAAAAACAAAAAACACCACCAATCAACAACAAAATTAACACCACCACCAATCAACAACAAAATAAAAACAACACCAATCAACAACATCACCAATCAACAACAGAATAAACAACATCACCAATCAACAACAAAATAAAAACATCACCAATCAACAACAAAATAACACCACCAATCAACAACAAAAAAAAACAACACCAATCAACAACAAAATAAACAACCCCACCAATCAACAACAAAATAAACAACACCACCAATCAACAACAAAATAAACAACACCACCAATCAACAACAAAATAAACAACACCACCAATCAACAACAAAATAAACAACATCATAAATCAACAACAAAATAAAAAAACACCACCAATTAACAACAAAATAAAAAACAACACCAATCAACAACAAAATCAACAACAACACCAATCAAGAACAAAATAAACAACGACACCAATCAACAACAAATTAAACAACACCACCAATCAACAACAAAATAAACATCACCAATCAACAACAGAATAAACAAAACCTCCATTCAACAACAAAATAAAAAAACAAAACCACCATTCAACAACAAAATAAAAACAACACCAATCAACAACATCACCAATCAACAACAGAATAAACAACATCACCAATCAACAATAGAATAAACAACATCACCAATTAACAACAAAATAAACAACACCACCAATCAACAACAAAATAAACATCACCACCAATCAACAACAAAATAAACAACACCACCAATCAACAACAAAATAAGCAACACCACCAATCAACAACAGAATAAACAAAACCACCATTCAACAACAAAATAAACAACATCACAAATCAACAACAGAATAAACAAAACCACCATTCAACAACAAAATAAACAATACACCAATCAACAACAATATAAAAAACATTACCACCAATCAACAACAATATAAAAACAACACTAATCAACAACAAAATAAACAACATCACCAATCAACAATAGAATAAAAACAACACCAATCAACAACATCACCAATCAACAACAGAATAAACAACATCACCAAACAACAACAAAATAAAAACATCACCAATCAGCAACTAAATAAACAACACTACCAATCAACAACAAAATAAACAACACCACCAATCAACAAAATAAACAACACCAATCAACAACAAAATAAACAACACCACCAATCAACAACAAAATAAACAACACTACCAATCAACAACAAAATAAACAACATCACCATTCAACAACAATATAAAAAAAAACAACACCACCAATCAACAACTATATAAAAATAACACCACCAATCAACAACAATATAAAAACAATCAACAACATAATAAACAACATCACCAATCAACAACAGAATAAACAAAACCACCATTCAGCAACAAAATAAACAATACACCAATCAACAACAGAATAAATAAAACCACCATTCAACAACAAAATAAACAATACACCAATCAACAACAATATAAAAAACACCACCACCAATCAACAACAATATAAAAACAACACCAATCAGCAACTAAATAAACAACACTACCAATCAACAACAAAATAAACAACACCACCAATCAACAAAATAAACAACACCAATCAACAACAAAATAAACAACACCACCAATCAACAACAAAATAAACAACACTACCAATCAACAACAAAATAAACAACATCACCATTCAACAACAATATAAAAAAAAACAACACCACCAATCAACAACTATATAAAAATAACACCACCAATCAACAACAATATAAAAACAATCAACAACATAATAAACAACATCACCAATCAACAACAGAATAAACAAAACCACCATTCAGCAACAAAATAAACAATACACCAATCAACAACAGAATAAATAAAACCACCATTCAACAACAAAATAAACAATACACCAATCAACAACAATATAAAAAACACCACCACCAATCAACAACAATATAAAAACAACACCAATCAACAACAAAATAAACAACATCACCAATCAACAACAGAATAAACAAATCCACCATTCAACAACAAAATAAAAAAAACAAAACCACCATTCAACAACAAAAAAAACACCACCAATCAACAAATAAATTAACAACACCACCAATCAAAAACAAAATAAAAACAACACCAATCAACAACATCACCAATCAACAACAGAATAAACAAAATCACCAATCAACAACAGAATAAACAACATCACCAATCAACAACAAAATAAACAGCATCACCAATCAACAACAAAATAAACAACACCAATCAACAACAAAATAAACAACACCACCAATCAACAACAAAATAAACAACACCACCAATCAACAACAAAATAAACAACACCACCAATCAAGAACAAAATAAACACCACCACCAATCAACAACAAAATAAACAACACCACCAATCAACAACAAAATAAACAACACCACCAATCAACAACAAAATAAAAAAACAAAACCACCATTCAACAACAAAAAAAAACACCACCAATCAACAACAGAATAAACAACACCACCAATCAACAACAGAATAAACAACAACACCAATCAATAACAAAATAAAAAACAACACCAATCAATAACAAAAAATGTTAAGGTGACATGCGTGAAATCATTGTTTGGTTTGCTTTGTCCATATAGTGTATAACCTGAATACATTTTTGGTAATTATAGTCCTGGATGTCTCAGAGTTGCCCACAGTTAAGTCATGTTATTTTGTGGCAGACTGTTTTCATTTTATAATATTTAGATACTAGAGATTGTGTCACAAAAATGTTCATTTATTCCAGAAATATAAACTGTTGATCAGAAAAATGTTCATTATGTATCACATAAAATGTTTTAAATAAAATGCTCGGCTTATTTCATAAATGGCATACTTTTTATTGACAACATACGGTTTACGTTTCAAGAAACATTTTTAAAAATTGCTTTATTAATTTTATGCCAGTCGCTCATAGACATTTTGCTTCCATTGCTCAGAATTTGAATAGGTCATAGTTCACCGAGCTCATGGTTCTAGTAACTGCATAGATTTAACTGTAAAGCGTGTTATATTATAATAGACTGTGGGAAATACCCACCGAGTGACACAATAAATTAACTACCAAGTATCCCTATATAGTCATGAATGCATTAGGATGAAAAAAAAATATTCAGCTCACTATGAGACAACTAATTGAATGTCAACGGATCAAATTTTTGTATTGATATTTTGTGTCCAGACAGTCCAATGATATTCACAGTAATTAAAAAAAAATAATGTTCTTCCCTGCAGTCTATTTTCGTTACAAGATTGTGGCCCTTGGGGTAAAGGTTGTTTATGTAATGAAGAGATAAAAAGCAGCTGTTCAGTTCGAACTCACTTAATAAGCAGCACGTTGGTGATGGAGCGAGTGTCTAGAACAAGATTTGTCGTAATTTATCAATCTATCTATATATATCTGTCTGTCTATCTTTCTTCTCACATGTAACATTTCTTCAAACACCAACACTTCTACCATGGTCATTCATAATCAATGATAGAAACATTTCGTTATAACTCACACATCCTACAGCATTTTAATAACAAAATATTTATGGAAGATATTTGTCTGTAAAAAAAAATTACTACATTTAAACTGAACGGGCGATGGTCTAACTAAAAATATTCTTCGCCCTAAAGGTACGCACAGACCAAGGCGAATTTCGCGTATCTAGGTAACTCGCGAAATTCGCCCCTCTTTCGCGGCAATGTATTTATATGGAGATGTTCAAACCGCGGAGAATTTTTGCGGCGGCCAGAGAAATTTCGCGGCCTCGCTTCTTGCAGAGTTTTTCCGCGTTTCGCGATTGACAACAATCCAAAATGGCTGCCTAGAAACATCGACTCAAATAAAAATCAAGGTTAAAATTGATATAAATGTCTTAAAATTAACAAATAAGACTTACATTTATATATAGTAACATGAATTATATCAGATTATACCAAAAAGTCAGTGTTTTTTTTTTTTACTTTTTACTTGTAAAATACAATAACTGTAGAAAATGTATAATAAGAAGAAAATATCGGCTGATGCCCACTTTCGCTTCGCCTAGGTGTAGTGAGGGTTTTTCGCGCTTAGAAAAATCTCACGTGAGAATAGCGCAGCGGAAAGTTTCGCTTTGGTTTGTGGATACCTTTACGGTGAATTTTTAATTATAAAATATTAATAAAATTAATTCTATGACATGTATAAGGAAATTAATCTTCATACAAAGTTCCAGCTTTGTACACCAAATAGTTTTTTTTTATAATTAGTTCCCCCCATTTATATATATATATATATTATATATATATATATATATATATATATATATATATATATATATATATATATATATATATAATATAGAATGCACATCGTTATTTAAAAAAAAATGTTTTCTAATAATCACTTTAAAAACGCCCCCATTAGTGATTTTCCTTTTTTAATAGTTTACCACCTAAATATAGGCGGCTTTCGGAAATATCAATTAAAATTGGCGATGCGTTTTCTGTTAATTGTGTGGTTCCCTTACTAAAATAAATGTCGATCGGAAGTCGGTTTGATTGATTCGGTTCAAGAGTCAGTTAAGAAAACCAAGTATTGATGAAAAGTTCAAGAAATTATTTGATTTGAATTTTGTAAAAAACTCTCAAATACTAGGCCTTACAAAGAACAGCTAGGGTGACAGCTTGATACAGCAACTAAGTTATTACGCAAACAATTTCAAATTCTACCAGTACCAGATCAGATTCGAACAAGTTACAATTCCTGGGTTTATATAACGGAGTTCTCGATCGAACGATCACAGAAATATAAAATCGATTTAATGCAAAAAATATGGCGCTTCTTAAATCTTTGAAATCACTAAAGTAATTCACGGACAAATCTATGAACAAAAATGAGTTCTATATATTAGTTAAATTGTGGGCTGTTGATCTGACAACTGCATCTGCAAGTTCTGAAACTGAAGCAGCTAAACCATTTCTGGAAACGAAAAGAAAAAAGGGTATAACGTAATTTGTGACGTTGAAATCTAAGTCATTTCTGCACAATAGGTAGGTAGCATTTTAGGTAGATGGTATAAATAAGCACCCATATCTTTACCAAATGGGGTTTGGTTTGGTTTGATTGGTTGGTTCGGTTAGTCTGTTTGTTTGGTTTGGTTAGCTGGTTTGGTTTGGTTGGTTAGCGTTGATGGGTAAAACGTAATTCATGACGTATTAAATTTATGTCTATCTGCACATTAGGTAGGTGCCATAAATTAGCACCCATATCTTTACCTAAGTGAATATAGCCTAATTGATCGTAAGCAAAAATGTAACAGGAAGGGGTGTCGCATGACACCTAGATTTCCCGGGCAGTGCCGGGCTTAATTGCTAGTATATTGACACCATTCACGTAACAATTATAAAATTTTAATGATCGTTTTTATTTTTCACTAAATTGTTATGGTTTAACTAATCTGTTAATAATTAAATTACTAATATTAACGAATTATTAATAAAATAAATGAAAAAGTTAAATGGTACAATTTTGTACTGTAATAAAATGTTCATGAAGTTTTGAAATATCCCTTACAAAACACATGCTTTCAGACAATATGTACTTTACCATTATATTTCTAGAATTCGCATACGAGGATATAAGAGACCAAAAAAAAATGTTCGCATGGGACGGGCTTTTTCACTGCCCCCCCCCCCTTCCCTGCTATTGGCCTGGCCCCTGCTGTAAAATGTTCACGCTACGGGCTGACTACAACACAAAATACTAAATGTGTTTGAGATAACAGAAAGAAACGAAATAAAAAAAATAATTCGACTATACGATATACTTATTAGCTTCCTTATTGTCTTGAAATAAATATTTGGTATATAATGTAGGCAACTTCACTCAAGTTGTCTTTCTGTACAAAACTGTACAATCCAAACAATTTGATACATCCATGGTATAAATAGAATTGCACTGATAATAATATTTATCATTCGAATTTATTAGATTTACATACTGTTTTTGGTTGTCTCACTCCGTTATTTGCCACATCTAGAGATAGTGAATAAACTCGTTCTGTGTTTTATACCAGGATGATAAGAAGATTGCACAGACTAAACTTTGTTAAGATCTTTACTCTAAGAAGATCTAATGTAGTTAAGTTCTTTGGTGTCCTTTACATAGCACACACACGCTGTGTTGTCTGGTCTCGAGTTAAGCTGATCAAGTCTGACACAAGGTATAGAGAAACTGAAACCCAAGTCTGGCGTACATGTCATTATACCAACTGGAGAAAGTTGGTTGTTGAATATGTTGGCCCAACAACTGAACTCATAAAAGGAAACACTGGCATCATTATCATCTCTTTACACACCCCTAGGAATAGTTTTCGGAATATTAAAATGAAATAGATTGTGTTTGTGTAGGGTTAGTGTGTGCTACATACTGAAACTAAAATTCTTGCTATTCCATATCCGTGTTGACATTGCGCGCGTGTTGCCATCTAAACATGTCTTGAACTCTATTGGCTTCCTAAAATCCGAAAGAAGATTTGAGTACAAGCCGTTAATCCTCTTTGATGGCTCTTAGCGGGTCATCTATCGTGCTTTGTTGGGATACAGCTCTTTGTCTCTTAACACACTGTAGATTTTTTTTTTTTTCAGTATGCCCAAGAATCATTCTTCAATTAACATTAGCTAAACAGCAATGTCTTTATGGCTCTTTTCTAGCTGTTGTCTACAGCACTGTTGCCTACACCAGTGGTCCCCCACCTCCGGGCCGTGGATCCCCCCCCCAACCCTCCACAGAGGGCGTCAGTGAAATTAAAATTATCAAACGTTGATCAGTCCGCGGCGAGAAAAAGGTTGGGTACTACTGGTCTAGAGTCTATACGACATTGTAACTATTGTCGACACAACATTGTGTAATAACTATTGTCTATATAACATTGTGTTATAACTGTTGTCTTTACAACATTGTGTTATCACTGTTGTCTTTACAACATTCTGTTATAACTGTTGTCATTTACAACATTCTGTTATAACTGTTGTCTACACAACATTGTGTTATAACTGTTGTCTATACAACATTGTGTTATAACTGTTGTCTACACAACATTGTGTTATAACTGTTGTCTACACAACATTGTGTTATAACTGTTGTCTACACAACATTGTGTTATAACTGTTGTGTACACAATATTGTGTTATAACTGTTGTCTATACAACATTGTGTTATAAACCATTATCTACACAATACAGTGGTACCTTGACTTACAAGTGCCCCATCATACGAGTTATTTGGGTATAACGCCAGCTAAGGGCATTACAACAATTTATAAATATTTGTGCCACTGTATTGTGGATTTTGCTATTGTCTATAGCAGTGCTTTTCAAAATATGGATATGGGGTGAGTTGCGATAAAATATATATGTTTAATTAAAGGATAAAGAAATCTGTTTGCATAATTACAGCTTGATTTCTCCTTTTGCTATATCATATGAAAGCTTGTAAAGGGTGGAATCTATGTATACAATTAATAACGCTTTTATTCTTTCTTATATACTAGACAGGTCGTGAAAACAAAACGAGTTTTGAATAGTGTGTCGCGTAACACAAGGCATATGTCATAGTGTGTCGCAAAACTAGGCATATGTCATAGTGTTTCACGAAACAAGATATATGTCATAGTGTGTCGCAAAACTATGCATATGTCATAGTGTTTCACGAAACAAGATACATGTCATAGTGTGTTACGATACAAGATATATGTCATAGTGTGTTGCGAAACAAGGCATATGTCGTAGTGTGTTACGATACAAGATATATGTCATAGTGTGTTGCGAAACAAGGCATAGGTCGTAGTGTGTTACGATACAAGATATATGTCATAGTGTGTTGCGAAACAAGGCATATGTCGTAGTGTGTTACGAAACAAGATATATGTCATAGTGTGTTGCGAAACAAGGCATATGTCGTAGTGTGTTACGAAACAAGATATATGTCATAGTGTGTTACGAAACAAGATATATGTCATAGTGTGTCGCAAAACTAGGCATATGTCATAGTGTTTCACGAAACAAGACACATGTCATAGTGTGTTGCGAAACAAGACACATGTCATAGTGTGTTACGAAACAAGACACATGTCATAGTGTTTCACGAAACAAGACACATGTCATAGTGTTTCACGAAACAAGACACATGTCATAGTGTTTCACGAAACAAGACACATGTCATAGTGTGTTGCGAAACAAGACACATGTCATAGTGTGTTACGAAACAAGACACATGTCATAGTATTTCACGAAACAAGACACATGTCATAGTGTTTCACGAAACAAGACACATGTCATAGTGTTTCACGAAACAAGACACATGTCATAGTGTTTCACGAAACAAGACACATGTCATAGTGTTTCACGAAACAAGATATATGTCATAGTGTTTCACGAAACAAGATATATGTCATAGTGTTTCACGAAACAAGACACATGTCATAGTGTGTTACGATGTTACGAAACAAGATATATGTCATAGTGTGTTGCGATACAAGATATATGTCATAGTGTGTTACGAAACAAGATATATGTCATAGTGTGTTGCGAAAAAAGATATATGTCATAGTGTGTTGCGAAAAAAGATATATGTCATAGTGCGTTGCGATACAAGATATATGTCATAGTGTGTTACGAAACAAGATATATGTCATAGTGTGTTACGAAAAAAGATATATGTCATAGTGTGTTACGAAACAAGATATATGTCATAGTGTTTTGCGATACAAGATATATGTCATAGTGTGTTGCGATACAAGATATATGTCATAGTGTATTACGAAACAAGATATATGTCATAGTGTGTTACGAAACAAGATATATGTCATAGTGTGTTGCGAAACAAGGCATATGTCGTAGAGTGTGGCAAAACAAAACATATCTCATAGTGTGTCACAAAGCAAGACATATGTAAGTGTGTTGCGAAACAAGGCATATGTCATAGTGTTTCACGAAACAAAACATATGTCATAGTGTGTTGCGAAACAAGACATATCATAATGTGTCACGAAACAAGACATGTCTTAGTGTGTTGCGAAACAAGGCATATGTCGTAGAGTTTGGCAAAACAAAACATATCTTATAGTGTGTCACAAAGCAAGACATATGTAAGTGTGTTGCGAAACAAGGCATATGTCATAGTGTTTCACGAAACAAAACATATGTCATAGTGTGTTGCAAAACAAGACATATGTCATAGTGTGTTGCGAAACAAGACACATGTCATAGTGTGTCACGAAACAAAACATGTCATATTTTGTCACGAAACAAGACATGTCATAGTTTGTCATGAAACAAGACATATGTCATAGTGTGTTGCGAAACAAGACATATGTCATAGTGTTTTACAAAACAAGACATATGTCATAGTGTGTCACGAAACAAGACATATGTCATAGTCTGTCACGAAACAAGACATATGTCATACTGTATTGCAAAACAAGACATATCTCATAGTGTTTCATGAAACAAGACATATGTCATAGTTTGTCATGAAACAAGATGTGTCTTAGTGTGTCGCAAAACAAGACATCTCATAGTGTGTCATGAAACAAGACATATGTCATAGTTTGTCACGAAACAAGACATATGTCATAGTGTATCATGAAACAAGACATATATCATAGTGTGTTGCGAAACAAGACATATCTCATAGTGTGTCACAAAACAAGACACATGTCATAGTGTTTTGCGCAACAAGATATATGTCATAGTCTTTTGCGTAACAAGACATATTTCATAGTGTATCACGAAACAAGACATATGTCATAGTGTGTTGCGAAACAAGGCATATGTCTAGAGTGTTGCGAAACAAGACATATCTCATAGTGTGTCACAAAGCAAGACATATGTAATATTGAGTCACGAAACAAGGCGTATGTCATAGTGTTTCACGAAACAAGACATATGTCATTGTGTTGCAAAACAAGACACATGTCATAGTGTGTCACGAAACAAGACATGTGTCGTAGTGTGTCATGAAACAAGACATGTCATAGTGTGTCACGAAGGGTATATGTTTGAGAACCATTAGTCTACATCTTTTTTGTGTCATAATCCAAGTTGAGTTCTGGACGATCGGATTGTGAGGTATTTCTGTAGTTTTATATTTACAGGTCAATTGATTGACACCATTTATTTATTTTTTTTATTTTGTTTATCGATATGTTGTACAGCTGTTCTCAGAAACAATATTTTTGTTCTAGCTTTTGTGATTTTATTTAGTGAAAAAGAAACATAAAATAATCATTGCTGTACTTATAATTTAGACACATCAATCGTTTAAACTGGATCTTGATATATCTGACTCAAATAAGCACATATTTTATGTGATTTGCTTAAATCTTTGCAGTTTTCGAAATTTTCATTATATATCATTTTAATTGTTGACATTCACTTACTTCTGTGTAATTTGCAAGATTTGTATATATCTGTATCATTGTCTACATTTGTATATATCTGTATCATTGTCTACATTTGTATATATCTGTATCATTGTCTACATTTGTATATATCTGTATCATTGTCTACATGTGTAATAATGTGTATATATCTGTATCATTGTCTTCATTTGTATATATCTGTAATTTTGATTTATTTAGTGCAATTAGACATGTACATATATATATATATATATATATATATATATATCGGTATAATTGTTGACATGTTCATATACCTGTGTAATTATTGACTTATATCTCATCTCTTCTACATGTCGATGCATTTTCAACAAAAAATATTTTATCTTCTGTTTAATGATCGCACTGCCCTATGTACTCTCTTATTGTTTTGCTTCTATTTTAGAGAGAAAGAGGACGATTTGGAGAGAAGGTTCGAATTACTAAATAGAGAGCTGCGGGCAATGCTGGCCATTGAAGGTGAGACATTCCTAAGACTGACCTTAGAAATGGTACACTTACAAAACGGTTGTAGGATCCCCTTCACTGTACTCTTACATCCTAAATTATGCACTTTTAACTCTTTATTAGGATCCTGCACTATACTCTCACACCCGTACACTTACAACACTGTAGTAGGATCCCTTCGCTGTACTCTCACACCCGTACACTTACAACACTGTATAAGGATCCCCTTCGCTGTACTCTCACACCCGTACACTTACAACACTGTATTAGGATCCCCTTCGCTGTACTCTCACACCCGTACACTTACAACACTGTAGTAGGATCCCTTCGCTGTACTCTCACATTCTTAATTTGTATACTTTTAACACTTTAATTGGATCCCTTCACTGTACTCTCACACCTGTACACTTACAATAGTAGGATCCCCATTCACTGTACTCTCACAATTGTACAATTACAACACTGTTATTGGACCCCCTTCACTGTACTCTCACAATTGTACACTTACAATAGTAGGATCCCCATTCACTGTACTCTCACAATTATACAATTACAACACTGTTATTGGATCCCTTTCACTGTACTCTCACAATTGTACAATTACAACACTGTTATTGGATACCCTTCACTGTACTCTCACAATTTATACAATTACAACACTGTAGTAGGATCCCCTTCACTGTACTCTCACAATTTATACAATTACAACACTGTAGTAGGATCCCCTTCACTGTACTCTCACAATTGTACACTTACAACACTGTATTAGGATCCCTTTCACTGTACTCTCACAATTGTACACTTACAACACTGTATTAGGATCCCCTTCACTGTACTCTCACAATTGTACACTTACAACACTGTATTAGGATCCCCTTCACTGTACTCTCACAATTGTACACTTACAACACTGTAGTAGGATCCCTTTCACTGTACTCTCACAATTGTACACTTACAACACTGTAGTAGGATCCCATTCACTGTACTTTCATATCCCGGAAGAATTCTCTGTCATTTAGATTTCCCCGAATAAATAAAAAAAAACATCTCTTCTGGAAAATACCAGAATACTTTCTAAATTTAAATACTTTTAATTGACCTCTTTAATTTCTAAACGTAACTATTGCCTTTGCATTCCACAGTCACCACATACCTACATTAGTCACTAATTTATTTGTTTTTAATATCAAGTGCAGCTGTTATATCAACTGATATATCTGCCCTGTAGCCTTTTGAATATTACTCTCTTAAATTGTTTGCTTTTTATTATCAATCTGGAACTGTCATGTTGATATTGTCTGAATCTAGTAGAAATATTTGGACACTCCTTCTGGAGGACTGAAAATATTTCCCTCTCCTTATGTGGTCCTTCATGTCACAATACAAATTAAAGTCAACCATTTTTCAAGTGGACTGTGGTCAAGCAAAGGAATGCCCCATTACCTGCTTAATTTGACACGGACAATGAAGGCGGGCACGCCCCTGCACTTCTTACCCCCACCACTCTGTTGGGCTTTGTCCACCACCTGCTAATTATTTTGTCACTTGAGGTAGCTAACCGTCTGTATACTAACTACAGCCATTCGTATCCGCCAGTGCTGTTACTAAATACAGGCTCTCCGGAAGTTCAAAGGTTGCGTGCATTCATTGATTAGTTGATCTTTTATCTATTTTTGGTTTTCATCAATATTTAGGCTATTACACTAAATAGCATCATGTGTATCGCAATGGATTTTGATGATATAATACATACTGAATAGTAAAACACACATAAATAAATAAATATATATATATATATATATATATATATATATATATATATATGAATCCATCCATAACATAGTACCTTGACTTAAGGTAAATACTTAATAGAATCATGTATATTTAATCGAAACAAGGTCTTTTTCAGAGGGGACCCACTTAGAGTTTGTCAAATCCTAATTTTCCTGGCCTGACTCTTGCTCTACTTTATCTAAATACAATCACAAATTTCCTTTTCGATGCTGTCATCAATGAAAGTTTAGGCCTATAGTTTACGATCATTTAAAGTCTTTAATCCCTCTCAGGACTCTGACAGGCCGCTGACAGTTTCTGAATAACTGGTCTCCTCTCACAACTACTGAATAATTTTATAGCTCATAATGAAAGTTAAATGGGCCCTTTAGGCCCAGTGCCCCCTGACAAGTATTCAGGATTCCCACCCCAATTCCTCTAGGTGGTCCAGTAGGCAGTATTAGTATGATGGGTAATACTCATTTATTGGTAAAGATATTTTCCAAAATCTGAAGAGGATTCATTTAAAATTCCAGAATATCTTTAATTAATTCTGCATCATTAGCTTTAAATGCAAACATATTCCGTGAATTGTTGAATGATTCCCGTTGTTTTCGTTCACAAATCTCTCTCAGATGGTTTCTACTTCTCAATATAACCAATGTCATAGGCTACTATCTCTCTCAGATTGTTTCTACCTCTCAATATAACCAATGCCATAGGCTACTATCTCTCTCAGGTTGTTTCTACCTCTCAATATAACCAATGCCATAGGCTACTATCTCTCTCAGATTGTTTCTACCTCTCAATATAACCAATGCCATAGGCTACTATCTCTCTCAGATTGTTTCTACTTCTCAATATAACCAATGTCATAGGCTACTATCTCTCTCAGATTGATTCTACCTCTCAATATAACAAATTTCATAGGCTACTGTCTCTCATTTTTCTTTCTATCATCCTCACTTGTATCTTTCCCAAAGAAGACTATCTGAAATGAAAACAGGATCAAAGAACAAAGTGTCCATCTTGTGTACAGTCTTTAGACTTGGACATCCATCAGGGGCTTACGTCCTGAGAGGTCCTGTATCTGATGGGAAATCAATGAGGATTCTCTTCCCTTCTCAATTAACCAACACTTGCCAGCGTGTCTCTGTCTTAGTTCAGGCATGTGAATTGATCTCATACTTGATCTCACCCCTCTCTCCCCTTTATCAAGTCCACTTCTTCAATCACTAGAATTCACTTGATTTTTTTTCCTTATCTTTTTTCTTAATGTTCTCTGGTGTCAGTCCAATGGAATATTATTATAGTGACACGTAACTCTGGACTGTTACACACGTCACCACACGTTGTTTGATAATTATGTGTCTCATCTGTTAAACACGTCACTACACGTTGTTTGATAATATTGTGTCTCATCTGTTACACACTTCACCACACGTTGTTAGATAATTATGTGTCTCATCTGTTACACACGTCACCACACGTTGTTTGATAATATTGTGTCTCATCTGTTACACACGTCACCACACGTTGTTTAATGTTAGTGTCTCATCTGTTACACACGTCACCACACGTTGTTTGATATTATTGTCTCATCTGTTACACACGTCACCACACGTTGTTTAATATTATTGTCTCATCTGTTACACACGTCACCACACATTGTTTAATAATATTGTGTCTCATCTGTTACACACGTCACCACACGTTGTTGATAATATTGTGTCTTATCTGTTACACACGTCACCACACGTTGTTTGATAATAATGTGTCTCATCTGTTACACACGTCACCACACGTTGTTTGATAATATTGTCTCATCGGTTACACACGTCACCACACGTTGTTTGACAATATTGTGTCTCATCTGTTACACACGTCACCACACGTTGTTTGACAATATTGTGTCTCATCTGTTACACACGTCACCACACGTTGTTTGATATTATTGTGTCTCATCTGTTACACACGTCACCACACGTTGTTTGATATTATTGTCTCATCTGTTACACACGTCACCACACGTTGTTTGATATTATTGTGTCTCATCTGTTACACACGTCACCACACGTTGTTTGATATTATTGTCTCATCGGTTACACACGTCACCACACGTTGTTTGATAATATTGTGTTTCATCTGTTACACACGTCACCACACGTTGTTTGACAATATTGTGTCTCATCTGTTACACACGTCACTACACGTTGTTTGACAATATTGTGTCTAATCTGTTACATGTTTTAAAGTGTTATGCGATTGTATCATGTTCCTACTGTTACTCATATTATGACAATCTAATATGTTGAAATGCATCTCAACTGTCATTCATACTGAAGTTTTGTATGACTATCACATGTCTCAGTTCATAATCATATTTCTCACTGTGGTACAATACTATTGAATGTCATATTTTTCACTGTGGTATAATACTGTTGAATGTCATATTTCTCTCTGTGGTATAATACTATTGAATGCCCCAGTCATTATACACTAGTATGTATGGCACAATGGGATGTTTTTTATGAGATATTCCTACCTGAACTTTTCAGTTGCCTTCACTGTCAGTCACAAACAGATTGCCTTATGAAACCACTGGAATTCGTACCATTGCAGCTCTATGATCAGCTGGCCCCATATGCTGCTACAGTGTTACTTCCATATGCTGCCACTGTCTTGTATTTCACTAGCATCAAACAGCTGAAAGATGATATTGCCTTGCTGTGTCACTAGCTGTAGCCTTTCAACTCACTTTACAATGACGTGGTGATAACGCCGCCTTTGTCCTTTTCACACTGGACCTTCTGTCCACTAATGGTCTGACGGTAACTGGCCGCGTGGTTACACTTCCACGTATTGCACCTGATTCAGTGACTAGAAGATTAAAAGACTTGAGAAACTAACATTGTTATTTGTAATAATTGTACAACTTTTTATCTATTGTTTTGATACGTTCATATTTTGTTTCGAGTCCATACAAGTTACATCAATATTGTATGATGGAAGGGATTATTAGAGCTTTTGTTTTAACTTATTTTTTTTTTTAAATCTTGCAACACAAAATTTGTAAACTTACTGGTAAACAAAGGCTCGGTACCCGGACCGGCGAGTTGGCACACAGTTGGAGTTGAAAATGGTGATATATATATATATATATATATATATATATATATATATATATATATATATATATATATATATATATATATATATATATATTTGAGCGCGTTAACACTCAGTCTATATACAAAAAATAGCATATCTATGTACTCGAAGTGGCCCCAAAGGACATGAACAGATTATTGTAGCCAAAATACATTTGAGAATGGGGACACTTAATAGTACATCAAATAAAGTTCTTATTTTATATAGTTCATCCCTAAGAAAATAATCCTCATTATGGGTACAGAAGCTTAACAAAAACAACCCCCGATGATTACTATACATAATTTGCGCAAACAACACCTTATCATTAATAAATCTTGATTCATTCACTAGATGGACTCCTTTTCAAAACAGTTCTTCATTTTATGTTGTATGATGTTCAACAGTGCTTTTTTTTTTGTAAAAAAAAAAAGTAGGTGCCGGTACTCAGTGATGGATTGCCTAAATTTTAGCTAAAACCCGATGATCGAATAGAACTTGCGCGCTGGTGCTGTATTGTGTCTTTGTGCTGCAAAGAATTGTTGATGTTTTTTCATGCTTCCCTATTTGTACAGCTTGAGGAAGTTAAAGGAATGAAGAAGGATTTTAGAAGAAGTGTGAAGCCATAAGTATATATATATATATATATATATATATATATATATATATATATAGAGAGAGAGAGAGAGAGAGAGAGAGAGAGATAGAGAGAGAGAGAGAGAGGGGGGGCAGGGGGAGAGAGAGGAAAGGAGGGAGGGAGGGGAGAGAGGGAGGGAGGGGGATGGACAGGGGGAGAGGAGGAGGGGGAGAGGGAGATGGGAGAGGGAGGGAGAAAGGGAGGGAAGGAAAGAGAAAGGAAAGGAGGGAGAGAGGGGAGGGAGGGAGAGAGAGAGGTTGGGAGAGAGGGAGGGAGAGAGATAAAGAGGGGGGCAGGGAGGGAGAGTGGGAATGAGGGAGGGAGGAAGAGGGAGAGAGGTGGAGAGGGGAGGGAGGGAGAAAGGAGGGAGAGAGAGGGAGGGAAGGAGAGAGGATGGGAGAAATGGGAGGAAGAGATAAAGAGAGAGAGGGGGCAGGGAGGGAGAGAGGGAAGGGGGAGAGGGAGGGAGGGGGATGGACAGGGGGAGAGAAGGAGGGGGAGAGGGGAGATGGCAGAGGGAGAGAAATGGGAGAGAGAGGGGGGGAGAAGGAGGGAGGGAGAGGGAGGGAGGGAGAGAGAGAGAGGGGGTAGAAAGAAAACAGAAGGTAAACAGAAAACCTTATTTTAAACCCGGGCAAAGCCGGGTACTTGCAACTAGTAGATATATAAGACTAGATCGCTTATGGGCTATGCATAGATATATATTGTGCGGTCCATAACTTTAAAAAGAGAAGAGTACAATTCTGTATAAATTATATATTTTTACAAATTCTTTGCAACTATGATGACGTAGTACGCATAGAAACCTTAAGTAACCGAAATAAATAGCAGAAGACATTTTGCATAGTTTTCCTTGACAAATTTTCAAAAACGTTTTTTTTAACTTTGAATAAAATGCCTTCGTGTTGTGTACCCGGTTGTTTGATTATATTATTACTTAACCGTCAAATATAATTCTTTCGGACACATAAGTTGATTTTAAAAGCGCCAACCTCTAGCATGAATGGGGATTTTTTTTTAATTAAAAGGAAGGAAATCTTTTTCGGTAAAAAATAAAGAACTGTACAGAATTGTACTCTTCTCTTTTTAAAGTAAGGGTCTCGAATACAACACTTTTTCGGTCTCTATTAAATAAGCATAAGCAATCTAGTCTTATATATATCTATGCTTTAATATAGTAAAAGATACTAAAATAAAAATAATTTATTACAATTAAACTACCCATCTAGATGAAACGAAACATGTCCTATAACCTTCCCCATGTAATTATGTGTACGTGTACCAAATTTCACGTTATTTGGTTGTCTGGATCTTGAGTTATAAGGGAACAGACAGACAGCAAATGCGTCTTATAAGTATAGAGATATCTATACAGGGGAGAGAAGGAGGGGAGAGGGAGAGGGAGAGAGAGAGGTGGAAAGGGGAGGGAGGGAGAAAGGGGGGAGAGGGAGCAGGGGGAGAGGGAGATGGGAGAGAGAGTAGGGGGAGATGGAGATATAAAGGAAGGGAGGGAGAGAGGGGGGAGGGAGAGAGAGGGGAGGGAGAGAGAGGGTGGGAGAGAGGGAGGGAGAGAGATAAAGAGTGAGAGGGGCAGGGAGGGAGAGAGAGGGAATGAGGGAGGGAGAGAGAGGGGAGGGAGAGTCAGGGTGGGAGAGAGGGAGGGAGAGAGATAAAGAGTGAGAGGGGCAGGGAGGGAGAGAGAGGGAATGAGGGAGGGAGGAAGGGCGAGAGAGAGAGGTGGAAAGGGGAGGGAGGGAGAAAGGAGGGAGAGAGGGGTTAGGGAGGGAGAGAGGGGAGGAAAGGAGAGAGGGGAGGATGGACGTTGGGAGAGAGGGGGATGGGAGAGAGGGAGGGAGGGAGAGGGAGGGAGAGAGAGAGAGGAAGGGAGAGAGGGGGTAGGGAGAAAACAGAAGGTAAACAGAAAACCTTATTTTAAACCCGGGCAAAGCCGGGTACTTGCAACTAGTATATATATATATATATATAGGCATAACTATGTGTATGATTTGAAGAATTCTTTGTAGTGCATTTTAACTAAAGCGTATTTTTTTTTAAAAGTTGTTTTTAATATTGTATAAATTATTTTGTAACTAAAAAAAAATAAGCTTCAGCCATTTTGATAAGATGTTGTCTGTAGCAGCAGCTAGCCAGTCTCTGACCACCTGTCTTCTATCAGGATCAGGTTTCACTCCTCTGTCTGTCCTTGTCATATTTCTTTCTCGAGCCTACGTGTGTCCCAGCTGTTTGTTAACACTGGGTTTCTATAGTAGCACTGGGCCACTTTAGTTACACTGGGCCACTTCTGTAAAACTAGACCACTATTGTAACTACCGTAGATACTCGCGTATAAGTCGATCTCGCAGATAAGTCGAGAGTATTTTAAAGCCGAAAATTACGAAATTTCTTATGACCCGCGCATAAGTCGAGGGTAAAACAACTATCATATTCTTTAAATTTTATAATTATATTACTGTACAACTGTACTTGAATAGAACTAGTTACCAATATATAATTAGATGATTACAGAACAACTGTACTTGAATAGAACTAGTTCCTAATATATAATTAGATGATTACAGAACAACTGTACTTGAATAGAACTAGTTCCCAATATATAATTAGATGGTTACAGAACAACTGTACTTGAATAGAACTAGTTCCTAATATATAATTAGATGATTACAGAACATCTGTACTTGAATAGAACTAGTTCCCAATATATAATTAGATGGTTACAGAACAACTGTACTTGAAAAGAACTAGTTCCTAATATATAATTAGGTTCAGAGATACACTTCCTGTGTAGACTTCTTCCTATTAGATGTATACAACTTTATAAAACTGAATAAACCAGTACAAAAAAATGGCTTTTAGTCTGTAGTTTGATGTACTTAGATGCACCCAATTCGTGGCTTTGGTATAGACAAATGATCCTCAAACTGCACTTCTTTACCGGCCCTATTAACTGCCGGATGCAATTCTCTTAGGTTAAAAGAAATTGAGATTTGTATTTATTTACGTCCTAATTATGACACAAGTAAATGCTGCAAAGCGTTTATAAAGTGACCACAAACACAGACAAATACACACACTTCATGAAATGGGTTTTATTAATGCGATCAATTGGCTTGTATGTTTTCTGCAATGGTGTGTTGTGACGGCAGCAGTAATCAGTTCAGACTATTATTCAATACGCAAATGTTACCCGACCAGCAAACTGGAATTTTTTTTTTCCGCCGACCATGCGCGACTAAACGCATATTATTGCATATTTTTTTTGTTTTCGGGGCTAGGGTTAGGGCTAGGGTTAGGAATAGGGTTAGGGTTAGGAATAGGGTTAGGCGCAATATCTATAGCTGGATCCCGAAAAAAATAATACGGAGTCCATCAAGTCGCGCATGCGCAATATCTATAGACAGCAGAGCAAGTAATGGGTCACTGAGCTTGACCCATATGACCCATCCAATTTTGCGACCCATTGACCCATTACTTGCTCTGATAGACAGACCCCTAAAAAAAAGTCGCGCATGCGCACATCTATGCTGGTCGGCGGAAAAAAAAATTATTATTCCAGTTTGCTGGTCGGGTAACAACTGCCTTTTGATTATTGGAATTAAACATATTGATTAGATATATTATTAACAAGTGCTTCTGAAATGTACCATTCATATTAATTGACATTTATTTATATTTTGTCTTAATGTTTAATTTTCCTCGAAATAATTCAATCACTCTTTGTGCTGTGTCCTACTTATGTGCACATCCCAACATGTATACCTATATAATATGTTATTACACCATTAGACTGGCAGAAGACTGAAGCTCAGAAACGTCGAGAGAGACTTTTGTTGGATGAACTGGTGACAGTTGTTAACAAAAGAGATGAATTAGTTCAACATTTGGATTCACAGGAGAGAGCGTGAGTATTAGACTTGTGTAGGAGAATTTTTTAATGTAATGAAATACAGAATACCCTGGGAACATTATACACGTTAATGTAATGAAATGCAGAATACCGTGGGAACATTATACACGTTAATGTAATGAAATGCAGAATACCTTGGGAACATTATACACGTTAATGTAATGAAATGCAGAATACCTAGGGAACATTATACACGTTAATGTGATGAAATGCAGAATACCTAGGGAACATTATACACGTTAATGTAATGAAATGCAGAATACCTTGGGAACATTATACACGTTAATGTAATGAAATGCAGAATACCTAGGGAACATTATACACGTTAATGTAATGAAATGCAGAATACCTTGGGAACATTATACACGTTAATGTGATGAAATGCAGAATACCTTGGGAACATTATACACGTTAATGTAATGAAATGCAGAATACCTTGGGAACATTATACACGTTAATGTAATGAATTGCAGAATACCTTGGGAACATTATACACGTTAATGTGATGAAATGCAGAATACCTTGGGAACATTATACACGTTAATGTAATGAAATGCAGAATACCTTGGGAACATTTTACATGCTGCAATGCTTTTTTTTTATTGTTGTTTACAGTTTAACTTATAAGCATAGAAAGTGATTATAGACTTTCCCCCCACACAGTTGTATACTGCCCTCACATACACTGGGAACAGCTGTATATTGGCCTCACATACACTGGGAACAGCTGTATACTGCCCTCACATACACTGGGAACAGCTGTATACTGCCCTCACATACACTGGGATACAAAGCATAGAAAGTGATTATAGACTTTCCCCCCACACAGCTGTATACTGCCCTCACATACACTGGGAACATCTGTATATTGGCCTCACATACACTGGGAACAGCTGTATACTGCCCTCACATACACTGGGAACAGCTGTATACTGCCCTCACATACACTGGGAACAGCTTATACTGCCCTCACATACACGTGTAAATGTTAAGGCTAAGGTATGCTAGCAGGCCAATGTCAGATATAGGCAAATGTTGCTGGCCGACGTTCTCGTTTGCCGGCCAATGTTGAAGTGACGATGTGAACAGAACGGTGCGAAATGAGGGAAAACAAAAAAACAAAATAAATTTATTACAAAAAGATTGACTAGAATGACCACTGTGCGTTGCTGGCTAATTTAAATTTTATTTGAATAGATTTAGTTTAGATTTGGTAGTTCTTTTAATACTAATTAAGATAGTTAAAACTAATAACATTTTTTCTGTCATCTCATTAAACAAAATAAAAAAAAAAGGTCATAAACAAATTTAGATAAAATTTTAATATTTTGTGTGTGGGTTAGCTAGTTGAAATATTTTAAATGATAACACTGGTAAACAGTGAATTCATTTCCAGTGATATTTGAACCATTTTATACAAAGTCAACTATGCTGATTTAGAATATGTAAGTGCTTTTGATAGATTGGCTCTATTTTACGAGATAATTAAAATTAATTAAATAATGTAATCACCATGTTTGGAATTTGTCAAGAATTGCATGAAGTAAAATAGTATGCTAACAAATAGTAGTGAAACTGTTAATAGTCATACAGAAATTTGTTCAAAAATATGTGTAATAGTGTTACAGAAGAAAACATTTGTCATTTGAAAACTAATTATGTCTAATTAATTAATTATTTAATTAATATGTTAATTGTCTATAGTAATGCATTAGCAAATCGCTATTTGCTCGACTTCCTTTTGTGTGTGTCGTTGGGGCCATTGCGCTGGAGGCTCCAACAGTAGTCAGCCATCATATGTATGTCCCATCTTCCTTGATATCTCCCCTCCATCACCTTCATATCCTGATGGAACCTCTCGCCTTGTTCCCAAATGAAGTCCCCCAAGGTTACCTGGAAATTGTCTAAATGACTGTGCAGGTAATTTACCTTGATGCTCATATTTGCTCCAATGTTTCTGAAGTTAGCGAGCATATCTTGCACAAGTTCTTCGTAATTCTCTGCTCTGTTATTACCTAAGAAGTTCCTGACAACTGAAACAAAACTGTTCCATGAAGAAGCTTCTAGGTGATCCATGAAATTAGTAAAATTTCGATCGTTGATGAGTTTTCGAATCTGAGGACCGTCAAAAAATCCCAGCTTTCAGCTTCTCCATGCTCAATCCGGGGAATGATATGCAAATATACATGAAGCAATTGCCAGATTTGTCCAAAGCCTTAACTAATTGTTTCATTAAACCTAATTTGATATGAAGCGGTGGGAGAATGATCTTATTTTTGTCAACCAGTGGCTTGTTGATGATATTTTCTTTACCTACAGTCATGGTTTCCCTTGCAGGCCATGTCACTCTTGTCCTGCTATCCCAAAGGCACATGAAGCATGGGTATTTTCAGTATCCTGACTGCTGCTCAACACAAATTGACCACTGATGCTCATAATAACAGACTTTCTGGAATACTGTTTTGATATTATCATACTCTTTAAGTGTTGTTGAGTGAGCAATGGGAAGAGATGCATAAAGGTTACCATTGTGTAACAGAACACATTTCAAGCTTCTGATGAAACTGTCTATAAAAAGACGCCAGTCTTCGGAATGGTAGTCTTGTAGTCCCATTTGGAGCAGAAGTCCAGGGATGTCATTACAGTAAACAAGATCTTCCTCTTGGCTGAAATATGGAAGAAGAAACTCTTCTCTTTTCCGATAAGATGTTATTTTAACTTCTGGTTTGAGAAAATTTCTTTTATTGAGCCTGGACGCTAAAAGCTCAGATGCTTGCTTGGACAGATTTAGGTCTCGTATCAGGTTATTGAGTTCTTCTTTGCTGAATGGTTGAGGTGTTGAAGAACTTCCTTCATAATCGCTTCCACTGTTTTCACCTGCCAAAAACTCCAGATCTTGCCCCACGTCGGAGTCTGATGGTGAAAGCTCTAATAATCCAGTAAACACTGGTATATGAACTTCACTGCTATGTGGAATTGGTCTCCTTGCAGATTCAAGATCAGGATAATCCCACGTACATTTATTGTGGCGATTGAAGCCTTTAACATTCACAATACAAAAATCACCAAAATGGTCTTTCGGCTCTCGCCATTCCATTGGTACACCGAAACTTTGACTTTTCTTCTCACCATTTATCCACTGCCGTAGGCTCTCCACACAGTTTTTGCAGACCTTATCTTGTCTTGGTCTCCCAGCTTCACACGGAAATAAGCCAAATATGCCTGCTGCACAAATTCGGTTATATTTCTTCTTTGCTCAATCAATCATGTATTCTCCACAGATGTAACAGAATACATTCGGATTAATTTTGCAGTATCTTCGTGATGAACTCATGATGTCTTTAGAAAGCAGCTATAAAAGAGAAACAAATAAACCAAGTTATAACTTGGTATCGTTAAATTAATCTGTAAGTAATATAATAAAATCAATCTTCGAATTAAAACTATACACAAATGACATAGTCCACAAAATTTACTCGCCAGCGAGATAGAGAGAGACAAATATTCTACAAACTTCTCAAGCGACCGCGCACTCGTTAATCGATCTCAACTTCGTGGTGATGTCAAAACGCCATGACGTCATCGAAATATATAATCTCTGCGGTTCGTAACAAAATAAAATATTTCCAACCGCCTTCATGCTTCAGAAATGGCGCTGTAAAACTTCAGATATAATAATTTCAATGAGACACAACAGACACCAAACTTATTCCATTTGTTTTACACAAAGGGTACAATCATATTTTCAAGGGTGTCCAATATCTCAGAAACTAGAGCCAATTCAGCAAAAGCAGTGGCAGTTTTGAAATCAGCACCCATGAATTGCTATAAATTCATTCAAACATTCTTGGCAATTCGCAAAATTTTTTTTGTTGGGCTGTGTAATTAATCTTTCTATTCATCATTTGTTGCAAAAAGATAAATCTTTGTGACATTTTAAGTAAATAGTTTATTATTTGTACATTTGCCACTTTTGTATACTAAGTACACATAGTAATGTACTTGAATTAATACATTGTACATATAATAGTAATATACTTGAATTAATACATAGTACATATAATAGTAATATACTTGAATTTATACTTAGTACATTTAATAGTAATATACTTGAATTAATACTTAGTACATTTAATAGTAATATACTTGAATTAATACTTAGTACATTTAATAGTAATATAATTGAATTAATACTTAGTACATTTAATAGTAATATACTTGAATTAATACTAATCGCCTCATATTGAAATTCACTGACATTGATGACATAATCAGATGAAATATTTTGAAGTGTAACACTATCTAACACAATAAATGTAACACTATCTAACACAATAAATGTAACACTAACACAATAAATGTAACACTATCTAACAAGATAAATGTAACACTAACATAATAAATGTAACACAATAAATGTAATCCTATCTAACACAATAAATGTAACAATAACACAATAAATGTAACACTATCTAACACAATAAATGTAATCATATCTAACACGAAAAATGTAACAATAACACAATAAATGTAACACTATCTAACACAATAAATATAACACTATCGAACACAATAAATGTAACACTATCTAACACAATAAATGTAACACTATCTAACACAATAAATGTAACACTATCTAACACAATAAATATAACACTAACACAATAAATGTAACACTAACACAATAAATGTAACACTATCTAACTAATCTAACACAATAAATGCAACACTATCTAACACAATAAATGTAACACTAACACAATAAATGTAACACTATCTAACACAATAAATGTAATCCTATCTAACACAATAAATGTAACAATAACACAATAAATGTAACAATAACACAATAAATGTAACACTATCTAACACAATAAATGTAATCCTATATAACACAATAAATGTAACAATAACACAATAAATGTAACACTATCTAACACAATAAATATAACACTATCTAACACAATAAATGTAACACTAACACAATAAATGTAACACTATCTAACACAATAAATTTTTCACTATCTAACACAATAAATATAACACTATCTAACACAATAAATATAACACTATCTAACACAATAAATGTAACATTATCGAACACAATTGTGGTCACCTCAGCTATAACCTTTCGTTTGAAATTTTATATTTCTGACTTCACCAAAAGATTTTTTTTCTTAGAGTAAGTCATATAATTATTTAAGCGGATTTTTTTTTAACAATGCGATTTTGAGTTTTAGTGTTTTTTGTAACGTTCCAATATGGTTGGGTATGGAATCTCTTGTAAAGGCAGGCACAAGAAAGTCAGGCTACATTCATAGCTTGCATCAATTCAGGCAACACTCTTCGCTTACATCAATTCAGGCTACACTCTTCGCTTGCATCAATTCAGGCTACACTCTTCCATCAATTCAGGCTACACTCTTCCATCAATTCAGGCTACACTCTTCCATCAATTCAGGCTACACTCTTCCATCAATTCAGGCTACACTCTTCCATCAATTCAGGCTACACTCTTCCATCAATTCAGGCTACACTCTTCCATCAATTCAGGCTACACTCTCACCTTCCATCAATTCAGGCTACACTCTTCCATCAATTCAGGCTACACTCTCCCATCAATTCAGGCTTCACTCTTCCATCAATTCAGGCCACACTCTTCCATCAATTCAGGCTACACTCTCACCTTCCATCAATTCAGGCTACACTCTTCCATCAATTCAGGCGTCACAGTCTCTTCACTATCTAATCTTTCTAGGAGCGTCACCTGGTCGTCATTGTTAACCTACTAGACTGTCGGACGTCGCCTCCTGGTCTTCACACCTTTGCTGTCTACTATTCTATTGTTTCCCACCTTGCCCTAAGTTGTCTGTCACATTGTCACTATTATTCGTCCTAATCCTAATTCTTAGATATCTACTATGTTAAAAGGTCGAAGGGGATTGTCTCTGTCTCTAAATCTACTTTAGCTCGTCACATCTCCCCCCTTGTTAGTAAGCATGATGCAATCATGCCAAACAAAAAACCATCAAAATCATATTTTAACAAAATCAAAACTAACACAAATACTTTAAAAAAATCTGCACATTGTCAGACCCGTAAAATGTGGGTAGTCTACAACACAAAATCATAAAATTATAAGTTAATGAATTATTTTCTAAATAACAAGATGATAACATTACACAAGAACAAAATTCTAGAACTTGTCCATTTCCATGATCCATATAACACGTAATATGAGTGTCAGATATCTATTTACACAACTATGTCATTTCGTTGACAATAACATCAACAATAAATTTTACAAAAATATTAAAACGTCATTAAAATTAGGTCACTTAATTATTTGTGATTCCTACTACAGTTTTACGTAATAAAATGCTAGGTAACCATAACTTGCAGCAAAACAAAATCATCATCTATAACAAAAGTTACATCATGCGATTCTAAACTCTTAAAAAAATTATTGTCAACGACAAACGATATTTTCCAATAAACAAAAAAAAAAATCATCAATTAAAATACTTAAAAGAAAATTACATACTTTTTACAAGCATTAACCGTTTCAGGTGCATCCGTTATCGAGATATCCAATGGTCGAGAATCAAACTATTTTACAAAATGTTCTCGCCAGTTGCCATCTAAATCCCTCTCCCTGCCTTGGAAGAACCCATATCTAGGCTTTCTCATTTGATAACAATCGCTATTAACCCGATTATTTCTTGGTACTGACATAGAAGTGAAATACTGATCAGGGTAATGAGGCCTAAAGTATTGCTCTACCCTTCGTCTACCATATAAATCTTTACCCGTATTTCTATGGCAGTACCTTAGACAATTATCCCCATGACAAGTGTAGTTCATTCTTCTACCCTCAATATTTTGTGGGCCATTTCTACGCTTGTACAGAAACACATCGTTCATACCATGTCTACACCAGAGATGAGCGGACAGCGGACGCAAATCCGCAGACTTTTCCGAATCCGCGGACTGACAGCGGACGCTTTGTATGGTTAAGTTGCGGACTCGCGGACTGACGCGGATCTTCTTTAGCGTTACCATAAAAAATTTCAAGTCATTTAAACAGCTAAATTTCAGCTATGCGGACGCGCGGACTGACTGCGGACCAATGTTGTAAGATTCTGCGGACGCGGATCATTGATAGAAATCCGCGGACGGACGCGGACGCTAAATTTCAAGATCCGCACACCTCTGGTCTACACTGTGTCTCCATTTGCCCATACTTCAACAAACTCTCATTTTCGCAACATTTCCCTCTTACATCAAACTTCTTTCTAAACCCGTACTCACAATGGCATTTGTTTTTCTTGAATAGTTCTACTGGCACATCACAGTTAGGACCAGATCTCTTTCTTACAATTATAATTCTAGGCGGCAGATACTCATTGTGTCTAACTCTCATCCTCTGCCATTGTTCACCTCCCACCACTGACCGACTTTGACCAGCGACCGGTTTAACACGCACAGGAAAAGTTGGTTTTTGTTGTGGTGTCTTCCCAAAATGATCATTTTGTTTACAAACAGGCTCTATAACTGGGGACTTCTTTCTAGCACATTTCTCTGTAATTATTCCTTCATTTTTAACACAACTATTGGTTGGAATACTGGCTTCTTCAATAAATTTAACTTGACCAATGTCCTTTTTTATATCCTTGATCTCAACTATTGAGCTCACTAAATCTATTTTACTAGCCATAGCCTTCAACCCATCTTCTATTTTTGATTGTGACATGGCGATTGAATCTAACGATTCTAATTTGATCAAAATACTATGCAATAATTTCTCTACCGAGCCCAGTCTGTTTGATACGTTGTCTATTTTTAAATTTGTTTCTTGTATTTTAGCTCTTAACCTCTCGTCATTGTCTAACTGCAAATTTACATTTTTTCTCGCTCTTTCATCCTCTAACGTCAACTCGTCATTTTTCTCTTTCAATTTCCTCTCGTTAAATGCCTTTATTTCTAGCCTAACTTTATCATTTTCTATTTCTAATTTTCTAATTGCCATCTCTTCTTGCCTTTCTTCCCTCTCATAATCCTCTCTCTCTCTTTCTTCGGCCTCTCTTATACTAACCCAATCCCGCAATTCTTTGCCAGTATACCCCAGGTCCTTACCCATCGCAATTAAAGATGTCATGGTTGTCATGATACTGATTATCTTGGACTGACAATACTACTAAGAAAACAGGGGATGCAACCAAAAATGAAAAAAAAAAAATGCTTATTTTATCAACAATGCTGATGATATAACCAGACAAAATAAATGAATAACTGACAATTTTTTTTAAATGCTGATCGTTTAAATAATGTTGTAAGCAGAAAGAAAAAAAACTAAAACAATAGCCTAAATGTATGTGTTTTGGTTGTTCCAAGTGGACCCTATTTTAACCTCTACTGTATTCAAAGTAATACAGAATTCCACCAAGAACAACGAACAAAATGCATTAATAGGTTACAAATGTTTAAAAGAAAGTATGCAAGAATAAAATTTTAGACTTAGCTTGTGTGTCCAACACCTTTCGCCGAATTCACAACAATAATACGATATTGTCTATAGACTTGACTTGATATTGTCAATACACTTGACTTGAGCCACAAATTAAAATAATACGAGATTGTCCATATACTTCAGCTTGACGATGCAATGTAGCAAATAAACTAGGTTCACGTCTTCCTCAGGTCGACAGCAACGACAGCTTCAAAAGTAATATAATACAAGTACAACACGTCGACAGCATACATAAAATCAAACTTCCTGTATTGTCCACGTTGACAGCAACAGCAACTCCTGCAATAAGTACAGCAATAATCGGTACCGCAATACCTCTTTAAGACGACAGCATAGTTAGAATCAAAACGTCATGTATTTGTAACAATGACGACATCAGCAACTCACTGCTATACAGCAATGATCAATACATAATAATCTTTTACGTCGACAACATAAAGAAAATCTTCATGTATACAGCAAATGTTATTCCACAATATGAATTCAACACTTTATACTGCACAATACTGTTCAGCGTTAGTCAGAGTTACCGTCGGAGGTGCCATAAATGTTACGGGTCCTTTCTATATACTTCATACATGTTACGTGCTCTTTGGTTATGCTATGAGTTGTGCGTTTTAATTCAAACGTAGAGATGTCTATTTAGCTTAATGTCTGTCTGTTTCACTCTTATTTGCTCACTCCTTGGTCACAACTCAAAAACCAATCCAACTCGATGCGTTGTTAGTACAACGATTTATTTACATGAATGTACATCAGAATACAACAAGTCCATAAACGAATACACATTTAAATCCACAGTAATTTGCTCTGCCTCAACTCTGACTAACTATAATTCCTGTCCCTAAAACTCTGGTCACTAGATCTCTCGTAACTATCTCTATCTTCTCTAACTCTCGTTCTAACTCCTCTCATAACTTCTCCTAACTTCTTCTAACAACGAACTGCCCCCTCACTAACTAATGTCCGAATCAAGTCCCTATTTATACCCCTAACGTCCGTGCCCTAATTAACCTAAGTACGTCACAGTCTCTTCACTATCTAATCTTTCTAGGAGCGTCACCTGGTCGTCATTGTTAACCTACTAGACTGTCGGACGTCGCCTCCTGGTCTTCACACCTTTGCTGTCTACTATTCTATTGTTTCCCACCTTGCCCTAAGTTGTCTGTCACATTGTCACTATTATTCGTCCTAATCCTAATTCTTAGATATCTACTATGTTAAAAGGTCGAAGGGGATTGTCTCTGTCTCTAAATCTACTTTAGCTCGTCACAGTGAGGTTAAAAAATTAGCGGTGTTGCAACTTGAATCGTCTGCTTGACCCCCCCCCCCTTCCTTTCTGCAACCATTTGGTTTATTCCCACCCCTATCCCAACCAACTCGGTAATATATATTTGAGCGCTTTAACAATCAGTCTATGTACAAAAAATGGCTTTTTATATAATTCATCACGAAGAAAATAATCCTCATTATGGGTACAGAAGCTACAAAAACAACCCCCGACTATTAAACATAATTTGCGCACTCTACTCAATATCATTTAAAAATCTTAATTCATTAAAGCTTTCCTCAAACCAAAGCGAAGCGTTCCGCTGCGTTATTTCTCACGTGAGATTTTTCAAAGCGCGAAAAACCCTCGCTACACCTAAGCGAAGCGAACGTAGGCGTCAGCCGACCGGATATAATGATTTTTTTAATTTTCTTTTTGTTTATTTGAAGACGTCGGCAGACATTTTCTTCTTATGATATATTTTCTACAGTTATGGTATTTTACAAGTAAAAAGTGAAAAAAAACATTTACTATTTGGTATAATCTGATATAATTCAAGTTGCTATATATTAATGTAAGTCTTATTTGTTAATTTTAAGACATTTATATCAATTTTAACCATGATTTTCATTTGAGTCGATGTTTCTAGGCAGCCATTTTGGACTGTTTACACTCGCGAAGCGCGAAAAAACTCTGAAAGAAGCGATGCCGCGAAATTTCTCTGCACCGCCGCGGAAATTCTACGCGGTTTGAGCATCTCCATATAAATACATTGCCGCGAAAGAGGGGCGAATTTCGCGAGCTACCTAGATACGCGAAATGCGCTTTGGTTAGAGGATAGCTTAATAAGAAATCCTTGTTGTGTTTAGAATTCCCCATTTTTATTTAAGAAAGATTCATTTGATGAACAACATACTCTCATTTAACATACATTGTCTCTTTTTAGTAGAACTCAGACTTTTTTTTAGCGATGTAAGCTTTCAACCCGTACGGTGCCGTGTATTTTTAACGTAAAGACATGCGGCTTTTATTGCCATGAGCATACTTTACACCGCACGGTGTGTAGGTCTGTCGAACCACCGTCTATGTTAGCCGATTATGTATATAGAGATATGTGGCCCTGTATGAAGGATATAAACTATATGTGGCCCTGTATGAGGGATATAAACTATATGTGGCCCTGTATGAAGGATATAATGTGGCCCTGTATGTGTAAAAGTGAATAGGATATTTTATTTTTAATATTTTATTATATTTCTCTTTGAGAATTATATTTTCTTTGCTCTACAGAATCGAAGACGATGAATTGCTGGATAGGGAGATTTCTTCAGGAAAGCTAACTCTTAAAGACAGAGAGAATGCTTGTATTGTACAGTGAGGTATACGCATCCTGACACCATCAGTATATAGAATGGACTGGTACACATTGATACAGTACATCATTCATTGCATTCACTTTCAATTGTTCTAGTAACTTGGGATGGCTCCATATGATCTACTCGATCACTTACTTATTTGATTCACTCCATCACTGATTGGGTTCATTTCATTTTTCACTGATTCCTGACTTATTTGATTCACTCCATCACTGATTGGATTCATTCCTTCTTTCACTGATATTAAAATGTTGTTTCACTTACTTTTTTACCTATTACTTAAGTGTCTTTTTTCATAAAATATCATTGTATGGTTTGTAATTTAAGACTTGAATTAAAGTTGAATGAGTTAGTTGGTTGTCTCAGATCACCTAATTACATTTGTCAGTTGTCCATGTTGTAAGGAGTACAATTGTTCATTTCACCAGTACTACATTCAACTTACTCAAATGATGGAATAAGTAACTGTACTGTCAACTATAGTAGAGCTGTTTCTATGGAAAGTCAAACTGCCATGCTCGCCACCACCACTTCCAATACTAATACTACTGAATCTCGGATATTCCCCAACACTTACTTTATCCTAATGCTACCAGATATCTATTATTTTCTGACAAGTGCTACCAGGTATCTATTATTTTCTGCCAAGTGCTACCAGATATCTAATTATATATTATTTTCTGCCAAGTGCTACCAGATATCTATTATTTTTTGACAAGTGCTACCAGATATCTATTATTTTCTGCCAAGTGCTACCAGATATCTAATTATCTACTATTTTCTGCCAAGTGCTACCAGATATCTATTATTTTCTGCCTAGGGCCCCCTAAGAACGGCTCTGACTCAAGTGATGAATGAGGTTATTTATATACAGTGACTAGCCAGTCAATGTGACTCTCTGACTGTGGTTTTGTTTTTATTCTATTCTGTGGTACATTTGTTACTGAATCATTTTAATGTTGATGTAGAGCTACATATAATTTTGCTGTGGTTAAAACAAAATTTACCCATACTTATGTTACCATGGGGATAAAAATTACAACCATTTTCCTATTCATATTGTTATAGAAAATGAAACTTATCTCTTCTACCATAGGAGCCCTTCATTGTTACCATATGAGCCATGTAATGTTATCATTCAGAGATATGAGCCATGTAATATCACTCAGCCATATGAACTATGTAATGTTATCACACAACCATATAAACAAAGTGATCATACAACCATATGAGCTATGTAATGTTATCACACAATCATATAAACAAAGTGATCATACAACCATATGAGCCATGTAATGTTATCACACAACCATATAAACAAAGTGATCATACAACCATATGAGCCATGTAATGTTATCACACAACCATATAAACAAAGTGATCATACAACCATATGAGCCATGTAATGTTATCATACAACCATATAAACAAAGTGATCATACAACCATATGAGCCATGTAATGTTATCACACAACCATATAAACAAAGTGATCATACAACCATATGAGCTATGTAATGTTATCACACAATCATATAAACAAAGTGATCATACAACCATATGAGCCATGTAATGTTATCACACAACCATATAAACAAAGTGATCATACAACCATATGAGCCATGTAATGTTATCACACAACCATATAAACAAAGTGATCATACAACCATATGAGCTATGTAATGTTATCACTCAATCATATAAACAAAGTGATCATACAACCATATGATCCATGTAATGTTATCACAAAACATTTTGAGCTATGTTTAGCTATCATCTAACCATATTATCTGTATAATTAATGTTATCATACTTGTGCCTGGTATCAAACCAGCTACAATTCTGTTTACATTATGATTATGTACTTTTTACTAAGAAATAAAGTAAAAATCTTAAAATATATATTGTAATATTTGTCTGTATATGGGAATGCTCTATTTTGTGCAATCATTCATTTATCATCCACTTAATTGTAACAAATAATTGTGTAATGTGTGCAATGTAATTATTGGGACTTTGTCCATCCACACCACCATCTGTTTTGATTGGATGTTTTATTTATTACTTGCCAATGGATACAACATTTGTATGTATTTAACAATCATGCATTTTTATTCTGAATTTTGATTAGTTTGGATTAGATTGAAGCACCAAGTCAACATCACTTATTTCAGTGAATGTTACCAGATATTCCAGACAATAAAAATATAACTGGACAGTGTTAACATCAATTATCCTATTTTGTAGTGCTTTTTTGATTGTGTTTTACTGTAGCACAGCTTCTAATACATAAACATGATGTGTTTTACTGTAGCACAGCTTCGAATACATAAACATGATGTGTTTTACTTTAGCACAGCTTCTAATACATAAACATGATGTGTTTTACTTTAGCACAGCTTCTAATACATAAACATGATATCATCCAACTAAGTTTGTTCATTTTCTCATTTTGTACTAAGTTTAACCTGAGTAAAATAAACAGGTTAGTTATCTAAATACATCTATAAAGATGACTCATCTAAATACGTCTATAAAGATGACTTATCTAAATATATTATAGAATTTTAACTATCTATATACATTTTTAAAGTTAACTTATCTAATTACAGTGGAACCATAGAATCTTTACTCAAACCATTCCTGGAAATCAGTCAAGTTTCGTATCCATTTATATACATATAAGTTAATCCATGTACTTACATATAAGTTAATCCCTGTACTTACATATAAGTTAATCCCTGTACTTACATATAAGTTAATCCCTGTACTTACATATAAGTTAATCCCTGTACTTACATATAAGTTAATCCCTGTACTTACATATAAGTTAATCCCTGTACTTACATATAAGTTAATCCCTGTACTTAATTTACATAAAATGGATTGATCTGTTCCTGGTTCCCTACATAGTTCAAAGAACATTTATATGTTGTTGTTTTTTTTGCAGGAAATACTCTTAAGACTTGTCTCAAATATTTATGTACTAAAATGTGAAAAAAACTCAAAACAACATACAAATATTTAAATGAGAAATTTCTGTTGGGCTTAAATGTGACATGAAAAAGTATCTATCATTTGTGTTAAATATTTCCAGTATTTACTTCTGTATACTGGGAAGTATAAGATCTGAAATGTAGAGAACAACCTAATTCTGTTGGATTGCATCCCATATCTACTGTGTCACAACTAATTACTCCACAAAGTTTCCAGTACAAAAAAATGTATGCAGTCTTTAGACAGTGATACATTATGCCCCTGAGAAATCATTGCTTTCAAGCATATCAGTGAACTGTAATTGAGGCGTTTAAGCTAGATTAGCCTTACCCTTATTGTGAGCTAGATTAGCCTTACCCTTATTGTGAGCTAGATTAGCCTTACCCTTATTGTGAGCTAGATTAGCCTTACACTTATTGCGAGTTTGGCTACAAACGTTTCATAAATGGAAGTAATGTTTCCTGGGGCTATCGGGGAAGATGAAATGTAGCCACGGCCTGATAAGGAGCTGTGTGCACAACTCCCAAAATCTTCATTTATATGCAAGAAGCATTTTAAGCCAAACTTAACTTCACCTAAATCTGCTCACTTCCATTCATTATGCTCAATTTTAATTGAGTAGCGTAGACCATTTGTTAATTCAGTATTTTAACACACACGAAAAGATATTTACCGCTCACCTCAGGCTTTGATAAAAGCTTCCACTCGTGCACTAAAAAGGTCAGAGGTCACTTCTCCAGTTTCAGTCCAGGAATCATTCAGCCATACCTGACACGTTGGTCCATGCACGCGACTTAAGCACGTGGCCTTGCGTGTCATCACAAATCATACAGGTCTTTGTGACCTCTTCCTACATGTGCACACTTCAGTTGTGCGTGTCTTATTTTATTTAGTGGCTTCATAACTTTTAGTAATGGTGATGTGAGATGTTGCCAGGCAGGCAGTGGGCTGACATGCTGCTAATAATTGCCAATTTGCATACGTGCAGGCCAAATGAGCTACCAAAAGTTACACTGTGCCAGGTAATCTAAACTTTTGTTAAGCCATGTACAAACGGCCTGTACGGCAGATATTTTGATTTGACAGTTCCTCATTACCTAAGCTTTAAAATAGGACTTTGAAACTTTTATATCATAAATAAAACGCAAAGCTCTATTATGTCCTTGGTAAACATATGTACATAGAATACTTAGACAAAAACAAACAAAAAAAAATGGTCGGAATTTTTTTTTTAATATAATCACTTATGACTATAAATTTGTCTATAACCATTTGAAAGTAAAAACAATATCTATAATATACAAAAATGAATTCGTACTCTGTCGCTTCTTTCACACAAGATGGCGTCAACATTTACATGTCACGTATACCTGTTCTGTACTGCATGAGAAGTTAGTCCTTTATTATTGATTCTATAATACCTTTCTTTCATCACCATAGCTGGTAATCGCTGGCCATGGTAGCACTAATGGAGACGTGAGGGAACTTTCACCACACCCCAGAGGTTATAGTTGAGTGCTATACCGCACAACTTTAACTTGAAATAGAACCCGGGGCTCTCATGATAGCTGAGTGCTATACCGCACAACTTTAACATGAAATAGAACCCGGGGCTCTCATTATAGCTGAGTGTTATACCGCACAACTTTAACTTGAAATAGAACCCGGGGCTCTCATTATAGCTGAGTGCTATACCGCACAACTTTAACTTGAAATAGAACCCGGGGCTCTCATTATAGCTGAGTGCTATACCGCACAACTTTAACTTGAAATAGAACCCGGGGCTCTCATTATAGCTGAGTGCTATACCGCACAACTTTACGTTCCCTCAACTTTCTGTACGCAATTTTCAGTAATGAATCATTTTTTTTTATTCTTGAAAAAAAAATTAGTTATTATGATAAATAACATAATATAGCATTATTTACATAGTTACATAAATGTAAGTACATTGGTATTAACTAATTTACGTACGAGTAATTTACATTTTTATTAAAATAGCAATTATTACTATTTCGAAATGTTTTTCAAAAAAAAAATACACTTGAATCATATATATATATAATTATTAAATTATTAATTATGTTTTTTATAACAATAAAAGAAAAATTTGTTTCTTAGAAAAATAGAAACATAATAAACGAATATACATGTACATATAACAATAAATAAAATTCTAAGTATGTTTACATATGAGAGCATTCAGTCTCTTTTGTATTTCTAATTTTCTGTCTTTTTATCAAAAAGGTATCTAGTGTAACTGCGTTTTCCTTTTGTTCTCGTTGCAGAGTTTGTCATAGTTGCCGATGACATTATTTTTTATTTATTCACATACTATAAAATTCATGCGCCCAACGTTTTCCGTTTTTATAAAAATCAGAAGCTCTTATAAAGTCTATTACTATTACCATGTGACCAATTTATTCAGAAATTATTTTCTGCTTTTTAGTACGCAAGAAAAACGTTTTTTTTTTTTATAAAGTATATTTTTATAATGTAATTTTTATTTTCTACTTTTTAGTTTTTGATTGGTGAAAATTTGAAATGGTGCGTCATAGTCTTAAAGACCCGTCTCGATCTCTTTTTTGAAAGGCGAGAGAAATCCTGCTGACTCGATCGCTCTTTTTAGGCGAGAGAAATTATTGTGTTTGATGCTGTCTCATTCTTTCCATTTCCTTCATTGCATGGTGTCTGTCCAGTCAGCTTTGAGTAATCAAGTTCTTCAATTCGCAATCCTTCGAGTAATCTAACACGACTGAGCGCCACATATGCCTGACCTTTAGCGAACAGTTTTGATCCGAGGTAAACCACGGCGTGATCAACTGTACATCCTTGCATTTTGTGTACTGTGCAAGCCCAACACAGATTGATTGGAAGCTCGTGACCTCTCACTTGACCTCGCCACGCAAACATACACAACTGTGCGCGTAACCTACACAACCGCACATTGCAAAATCAAAGAAAGTAGTAAAACGTATTCAAGTATCATGGTAATAAACAGAGAATATAAATTTTGAATTCTTTCACTTTAAATAATTTTTAACACATTTGTTTTTATTGCGCTGCGTTCGCTTTTAAAATCAATTTTGGCCGCAGGAACGTATCGGAGAGCACTGACGTCACACATTCTTTCTTCACTACTTCAGCCACAATAATTTTTTTTTCGAAAAATACTTAAGAAACTCATCAAATCATAATGAGATAGTAAGAATATTGCATTGTCATCGGGTTCTGAGTTATATTGAAAGTATCAAAGCTATAGTTTTTCGGAAAGTGGTCTAAAATTGGTGCCAAATTCCGTTACTGTGTACTATATTTAGCATCAGTAATTTCCCTTGATTTAGACAAGGTTGTGACCTATTCGCCATACATATTTAATTTTATTTATTAAGAAACTCATCAAATCATAATGAAATAGTAAGAATATCGCATTGTCATCGGTTCTGAGTTTTATTGAAAGTATCAGAGCTATAGCTTATCGGAAAGTGGTCAAAAAATTGGATTGCAAAATTCCGCGGACACACAGACAAGAAGTGAAGAAAAACGTTGTAATAAAAATAGTCCTTATTGTTGATGTTGCCAAATTCAGTGCAGCACCAATTTGAGATTGACGTTCACCACTATCTAATCTTCTAATCACTTGCATTTTAGTTTCTAGTGAAATACTTTTTCTTGTTGCTTTATTTTCGTGTTTTTTATTATCACCCATGATAAAAACTAAAAAAAAACATAATATTTGTCTTTATATCAATCGTTATATTATATGCATTTATACAGTACTTACAATAACGTCAACAAATGTTTGAAACTATAAAAATACGTTCATAAAACACCGCAGGAAAGAAGAAACACAGGAATAATGTTATGACACAGGTCCTGGAATAATTTTATGACACAGGTCCTGGAATAACCTAAAGGAATCAAATCATACAAATATTCAATAATTACAAATTTGAAATACATGTATATGATTTGATGTTAAAAATAATTATTAAACAAAAACGTATTTTCCAGTTAAATAAAATAGGATTATTTTACCGCCAAATAAAAAGTGATTATTTTTTTTAGTTCAGTTAAAAATGATGTTTAAAGCCAAATATTAAAACATGTTGAATTTGTAACAAAATTAAGTTTATTATTTTTCGTCAGATTGAAAGATGATCATTTTATCCAACTAACAAATATCATGCCAAATGTAGACATTTCCTTATTAACTTTACTTTGTTGCCTTTTTAGTATTAAATCAATTGTTTCCCTATTGAGCTACATTTTCCTCAACAAATGAAATACATTTTATTTGGTCGGCTTCGAGACGTTTATTTTTACATTCACCTTATTTTTTTTTTTCATCTCTAGGATTGTACAGGATCGAAAGAAATCTCTTAGAAAGGAGACATGAAAAAAAAAACAACGAAAAAGCAGCTCTCATAGATTTGAGTAAAGCAAATAATAATCTTTGAACGATTTATTCTGATGCTATTGGTGGGCTATTGATTTTTAAGCTTTCATATCTATAAGCAACAAATCCAATTAGTTTAAGGTTGTGAATAAATTTATTTGTATGTTATTTTCAATGAATGTTTGAAATTCACAACGACTATAAAGTAACATTTTCTGTTCTAACAATTCACACAATTCTACGTTTGAATAACTAGCTCATGTTTTATTTTCTATTCTAACACTTCTAGATTCACACAATTCTGACTTAGTTTCAATAACTAGCTCATGTTTTATTTTCTACTAGTTGCAAGTACCCGGCTTTGCCCGGGTTTAAAATAAGGTTTTATGTTTACCTTCTGTTTTCTCCCTACCCCCTCTCTCCCTTCCTCTCTCTCCCTCCCTCCCTCCCCCTCTCTCCCTTTCCCTCCCTCCCTTTCCCTCCCTCTCTCCCATCTCTCTCCCATCTCCCTCTCTCCCCTCTCCCCCTCCTTCTCTCCCAACGTCCATCCTCCCTCTCTCTTTCCCTCCCCTCTCTCCCTCCCTAACTCCTCTCTCCCTCCTTTCTCCCTCCCTCCCCTTTCCACCTCTCTCTCTCCCTCCCCGTCTCTCCCCCTTCCTCCCTCCCTCATTCCCTCTCTCTCCCTCCCTGCCCCCCTCACTCTTTCTCTCTCTCTCTCCTTCCCTCTCTCTCTCCCTCCCTCTCTCTCTCCCTCCCTACCCCCTCTCTCCCTCCCTTTCTCTCTCCATATCCCCCTACTCCCTCTCCCATCTCCCTCTCTCCCCCTCCTTTTCTCCCCCCTGTCCATCCCCCTACCTCCTCTCTCCCCCTCCCTCCCTCCCTCCTACCCTCCTTTCCTTTCTCTCTCCTCCTGCCCCCCCTCTCTCTCTCTTTATCTCTCTCCCTCCCTCCCTCTCTCTCTCTCTCTCTCTCTCTCTCTATATATATATATATATATATATATATATACTTATTATTTTGGCTTCACACTTCTTCTAAAATCCTTCTTCATCCTTTATCTTCCTCAAACTGTACAAATCAGGGAGCATGAAAAAACAACAACAATTCTTTGCATCACAAAGGCACAATACAGCACCAGCGCGCAAGTTCTATTCGATCGGGAAATGACGTCACAGAGGAATTTTATTTATGGCGCCGTCGAGATTACTTTAATATAGTAAAATACTAAAATAAAAATAAAATAATTACAATTAAACTACCCATCGAGATGAAACGAAACCTGTCCTATAACCTTCCCCGTGTAATTATGTGTATGTGTAACAAATTTCACATTATTTGGTTATCTGGATCTTGAGTTATAAGGGAACAGACAGACAGACAGACAGACAACAAATGCCTCTTATAAGTATAGAGATTTAAACACTTCTAGATTCACACAATTCTGACTTAGTTTTAATAACTAGCTCATGTTTGTTTACTTGTGTATAAAAAAACGTAAAAAAAATAACTAGCAATCGCAAGATAAAACTGTAATAAATACCACTAGATAAACTGACTAATGTACACCACTAGCTACTAAAACTGTAATATACATCACTAGATAAACTGACTAATGTACACCACTAGCTACTAAAACTGTAATATACATCACTAGATAAACTGACTAATGTACTTGTTACACATGAACTTGTCTCATTAATGTAGGGGCCTACTTGTTACACATGAACTTGTCTCATTAATGTACTTGTTCAGTGCTCGATTTAAGAAAAAACCAGTGCCGGGGATGAAAAAAATAAATTTTCTGCAGAGCCGGGGATAAATGTCATCCCCGGCGGGGATGAAAAAATCTAAAGCAGAGCCGGGGATGACAATTCTCAGTGCCGGGGATATCCACAGCGGCGGCGAGATGCCAACAATTTTTTTAGGATCTTCAATTTACAAACCATGGACAAGTAACTAATTTATTTTCATAGGGTCTTCGATATTCATCTTAGACAAAACCAACAAAAATAATAGAAAATTTGGTGAATCTTAATTAACATAGTTCAGGTTGGTTCAAACAAATTTGAAGCGGCACATTAATAGGACAAGTAATGAATTTATTTTTAACAAAAAATGAAAATTTTTCATTTATTCTCTGTTTGTTGAAATCAAATATTCCATTATTCATAATTGTCTCAGTTATTTAAACAAATTATAATGCTGTTCCATAACTAATTCTTTTCTTGGTTTGCCAGAAGGTACATCGCAGGCAGAATGCCTTCCGTCTTTTAACCACAATGTGGCACACAACTTTGCATCAAATTATTGAGGTGGTGGACCATTAATTTTAATAAACAGCAAGTGTTTGATGGTTTCGACTTTTAATGCATTGCGAAGAGATGTGTGTTAAATTCATTGCACTGAATCCTCTCTCGCATTCTGTTATAGATATTGGCAGAACATCTAATCGCTTATAAAAATCATTAAGTTCTGTGTCAGCGTCATGACCATCTTTTGTCATGCGAAATTGGTGTACTATGGCTGAAGTATGACATAATTCAATTTTAAAAAATTTGCGAAGTTCTATAATTTCATGATCTCCATACAACATAAGTTCTACAGAATTTTTTCGGCCAGTTTGCTTTACATACAACTATCTGCAAACAAGTTTTTAGCAGAAATAGTGTTGCGTGGTTCAAATCAGCTGATTTTGTCTGTGTTTTTCATCTAATATTTGTAGTAATACTATAAAATCAATTCCCTACTTTATGCTCACCTTAAAAAAAATTCAGTGCCAGGGATGAAAAAAAATTTCTGCAGAGCCGGGGATAAATGTCATCCCCGGCAGGGATGAAATTAATTAAAGCAGAGCCGGGGATGACAGTCCTCAGTGCCGGGGATATCCCCGGCATCCCCGGCGGTAAATCGAGCACTGTACTTGTTACACATGAACTGGTCTAATTAATGTACGTGTTACACATGAACTGGTCTAATTAATGTACGTGTTACACATGAACTGGTCTAATTAATGTACGTGTTACACATGAACTGGTCTAATTAATGTACGTGTTACACATGAACAGGTCTAATTAATGTACTTGTTACACATGAACAGGTCTAATTAATGTACTTGTTACACATGAACTGGTCTAATTAATGTACGTGTTACACATGAACAGGTCTAATTAATGTACGTGTTACACATGAACAGGTCTAATTAATGTACGTGTTACACATGAACAGGTCTAATTAATGTACGTGTTACACATGAACAGGTCTAATTAATGTACGTGTTACACATGAACAGGTCTAATTAATGTACGTGTTATACATGAACAGGTCTAATTAATGTACGTGTTACACGGGTATTGGTTTGGGGCTTTATGAGCCACATAATTTGAACTGTTTGGTAACCCCTTGGCCATATGACCCCCCCCCCCTTCCTACCATAGTCCTAGTAGCGTAGGCTAAGCTACTCATGAAATACGTGAACTGCAAACTTGGTTCTAAGATTAAGAGATCCTCGTGGAAACATGATAGGTAGTTTGAGACAGGATATGATAGACAGTTTGAGACAGGATATGATAGGCAGTTTGAGAATGATAGGATAGACAGTTTGAGAATGATAGGATAGACAGTTTAAGACATGACATGCTGGGCAGTTTGATACATGATAGGATAGGTAGTTGGAGACATTTTGAGACATTTTGAGACAGGATATGATGGGCAGTTTGAGACATGATATATTGGGCAGTTTGAGACATGATATGATAGGTAGTTTGAGACGTGGTATAATAGGTAGTTGGAGACATGATATGATAGGATGTTTGAGACATGACAGGATAGATAGCTTGAGACATGTTAGGATAGGTAGTTGGAGACATGATATGATAGGATGTTTGAGACATGACAGGATAGATAGCTTGAGACATGTTAGGATAGGTAGTTTGAGACGTGATAAGATAGGTAGTTTGAGACATGATATGATGGGCAGTTTGAGACGTGACAGGATACCTGATAAGATCATCTGTTTATGTGCAAATGTTAGATTAAATATAGCAGGCTACAATTCTAATACAGTGGCGTAGTGTGGGGGTGGGGCAAAGGGGGGGGGGGTGGTATCATGCCCCGGGCGCTACTCACAATGGGACGCCAAATGAAATATTTTTCATATAATATTATATGGGGGGGGGCGCTATAAAGGTGTTGTACCCCGGACGCGAGTTAAGCTCACTACCAACTGTTCTAATCTACAATTACTCCTCCTTATTGAAATATTGGATACTTTGTATTTAATTACACTGTAATAAAAAAATGAAAGTCAAGAAAATAAAGGAACAACTGGCAATGTTCCCTTCACAGATTAGACAGATGAGATATAACGTCTAGTCTGTGGTTCCCTATTATTTATAGAAGTCTGTGATATGCGCAATTTTAGAAGGAAATTAAAACTTTGGTACGCATCATAGTGGTATAAAGGTTTACAATGCAAAACGTGTGCGCTTTCGGCGATTCGTGTGCGTGTATACACATGCGCACAGCTTGGAGGGAACAGTGATAATGATGCAATATACAAACGATGTAATAATAATATATAAATAAAGTAATGATTACATTCAACATAGGAATCATGCAATGACAATATTCACTATACGACTGATTTAACTGGGACCTTCTAGTGACTACCTTCTAGTGACTACCTTCTAGTGACTACCTTCTAGTGACTACATTTTATTCTGTGACAAACTGGGTGGTGGTGAGCTGGTGGGTCTCCACAAATCAGCTTTGTTCAGGTAGACAGGCCAATCCGATTATCATCCCAGGTAGAAACTCCCTGGTTTATTGATTCACTCCTTGATCAGGCTTTATTCCTGGATGTCGTGCTGCACATCCCGTGATGCTCTAGTCGTTTGTCATAGAAACTGATGAATGCTCACTCTCAGACTCCACACTACACAAAGACTGACTCAAGTCACCTACACTAATTGGTAGAACAAAAGAATGGTTCCCATCGGTCTTCATGGCCGTCACATTGACTTTCTTTCTTAGTTGGGCCGTCACAACCCATTGGTTCTATTGGTTGTTTCAAGAACTTTAGTCAACAAACTATTTGTACTTATGTGATCTTGAAGATATTTTATATTTTTAACTAATCATTCTTTTTTGTATTTATTTTCATGTATCGCCCGCTTAGTTAAAACTTGTTTTGATTGATAACACCTTTTTAATTTCCATTAAGTGATGTTATGACTCATTTGGTAACAATTATGTGTTGATTGATATCACTTAAGTAAGGACCATCATGTGTTGATTGATATTACGTATGTAAGGACCATTATGTGTTGGTTGATATTACGTATGTAAGGACCATTATGTGTTGATTGATATTACGTATGTAAGGACCATTATGTGTTGATTGATATTACGTATGTAAGGACCATTATGTGTTGATTGATATAAAGTTAGTTCCGTATGAAATAAAAGAGATAGGCTTGTCGGTAGGCAGGACAATTCTGAACCTCCTCCACTCCCTCCCCTCAAACTATTCACACATACACATTCATGTGACAGCGATACCTGGGTGACCCCCGTCACGTGACAACAAAGTCTTCAGCATTGGCGTACGCCTGCTTCTTACTGACATTGATTTTTGTCTTGTTCTCAATCTTATCAGCTGTTGAACACTATCTTGTGTATGACACTGTGCCTGTTAGCAGTTTCCATTTGGCGCCAGTCACTTCGGTATTTTAATGTTTCTTTTTTTGTTGTTGTTAAAAATACCCTTTTTAATTCAAGAAAAAAAATTCTGCAATGAATTCCACGACATTGTAAACGTTAAACTGTGTGGCTAGGATTGAACTAATCAGATTACCACTGCAGTGTGGTCATGGTGAGTACTAATTAATTAGTTGAACGAGTGTGTGTGTTGAATGAATTGATTGGTTTATTACTGATATGCGGCCTTAATGAAACGAACATTTTCATTGGACAGACAAATCTGTTAAACAGAGTTTAATATCTCGCGGGAACATTTTATTTCTTCCCAAACCCCATCTCTTGCCCCCTTTGTTAACACTATAAACACTCCTCTCTCTCTCTCTCTCTCTCTCTCTCTCTCACTCTCTCTCTCTCTCTCTCATTCTCTCTCTCTCTCTCTCTCACTCTCTCTCTCTCTCTCACTCTCTCTCTCTCACTCTCTCTCTCACTCTCTCTCTCTCTCTCTCACTCTCTCTCTCTCTCTCACTCTCTCTCTCTCACTCTCTCTCTCTCTCCCCTCTCTCTCTCTCTCTCACACTCTCTCTCTCTCTCTCTCTCTCTCTGTATATATATATATGTATATATATATATATATATATATATATATATATATATATATATATACATATATTTTAGAAAAGTAACTACATTGATACCACTGAATCTACATAATTTCATACCAGTCAAAGGAAGCTTTCGTAATTAAGTGACATATGTAGGCCTACTTAGATGATTTGGAAGATTTACTTTTAATAATGTTGAAAATTATATAGTTATATATAGTTCTTATTTTATCTTTTCATTACTTTAACATACATATGTAATTATATACTAGCTGTACCCATGGGCGTCACTAGGAATTTTTCCAGAGGGGGGCAAAAAAAATACGTTTTTTTAATTTAACTGACAATGCCATACAGGTTTATTTCTCAATTAAATCCAAGTTAAGTATAACATTAATTATTTATTTTGACATAAATACGTGTATTTCAAAATTGAAACATTTTGACTACAAGCACAAGCATGTTTCCGATTTTAATTTTTTCTTGTTTAATTTGGACTTCTGTAGATTGATTTGTCCTTCGAAAATGTTTTTGTTAGTTTATAATTGTCTGCCACTGAGTGAATTTTTAAATTTATCCTAAATTAATATGAAAAGATGGATATCAGAAAATAAATGTACATGCTCAATAAAACGAAAAGTAGAGCAATCGCGGGATTCCGAAAAGCCGTTATTAGAAGATTTTATGGCGTTTGCAGTATCTGAATTATCACATGCATTGAGGACAACAGTACAAGTTCAACAGCCAGACACAACTGAAGAAACTATTTCTAATTTGATTGTCGCTGTCACTTCTTCATTTCCTAAATTGGATATTGGAAGGTATGTCTTGACACACGACCTTTCAAATGAGTTGAAATTGCTGCTGATCTTTGATTGTTGGACCCCTGATAAAAAGTATGATTTTTAGAGCTGACAGTGGTGGAAACAGAGGCTTTAGATATGCTTGGTTATCAAACTATTCATCGTAGGTTGTATACTTGCAAATGTTAAAAGGTGGCTTTTGCAAATTGTGCGTGTTGTTTTCGCAAAAAATAATTCCAGGAGTTCAGGGAGCATTTGTCATCAAACCATGCACAAAATTAAAAGATTTCAACGAAGATGCACGTAGACACATGCAAAGCACATGGCACAAAGACTCTAAATACGGATTCAAGCTATTTTGTTGCACTATTGGAAGCCAAAGCATTTTCTATAGATGAGCAGTTGAACTCATCATTTGGTTCTTGTAGTGCTAAGTATATCTCGGCAACCAGTGCCGCCGAGAGGGGGGGTGCAAATGCCCAGGGACCCGAAATTTCTGTCGTTGGGCCTGTCGGAAACTACACAAAACACTATGATCGAAATTTGTGGGTCTCTCTTGCGTGAAGACATCGTTCGTGAAGCAAATAATTCAGTTGCAATTTCTATACTTGCCGACGAGACAATATAATTTCAGGCGTTGCGCAGATGTCACTTGGTGTTAGATTTGTCAAAGAACACCATGGATTAGATACAGCCCCGTAGCGTGAAAATTCTACAGCAGGGGCCAGTCATTCTACAGCAGGGGCCAAGCTATAGCGGGGGGGGGGACAGGAAATAAATTTTACTAAGTAGAGCAAACAAGCAGAGGGGCCAGTCAAAACGCAGGGAGGGCCAGGCTCCGCTGCCTCCCCCCCCCCGCACGCTACGGGCCTGATTAGATATGACAAATTTTGTTGGTCAAGGATAAGAAGGGTGTTCTACAATGGCAAGTAAAGAAGGAGCAGTCCAAGCAATAATTCGAAAAAAAGACCCAAAAGCAGCAATTGAAGATTGCAGTTCACATAACTCTTGTCGTGAACGATTTAAATAATGTGAATGCTGTACGAAACACAATAGGAAAAATTAAATCAAATATAGTGTTTTTCTGAGAAATCAATCAGCGAAGATAACCAATTCCAAATGTTCCTTTGCTATGTGAAACTAGATGGACACATACATATAAAAGGTTGCGGATTTTCGCTGAAAATGTGACAGAAATTGTTAAACAACTGGAATATTTAGAACAATCCGGGAAAAGCAAGCAAGTTGCACATTAGCTACTTTCTGCTGTTAGAGGTTAGGTTTGGGGTACATTTGTTGTTTGTTTAGTTATCATACTTTAACAAGGCCGTATTTATATATTTATAAATAGTTTTAAAATATGTTCAGGCAACAAATTGTCTTATCGAGATTAAAATATCTCAGTGGTATTTCTCTCCACGGAACACAACTTTCCCCCCTTTCCACCGCGACATACAAGAGACTACTGATGCCCTGGGTCGCCCAACTATCATCAGGTGTCACCAAGGCCTCAGCAGCCTCCATACATTACAGCAGCCTCCATGCATCACAGCAGCCTCCATACATCACAGCAGCCTCAATACATCACAGCAGCCTCCATGCATCACAGCAGTCTCCATACATCACAGCAGCCTCCATACATCACAGCAGCCTCCATACATCACAGCAGCCTCCATACATTACAGCAGCCTCCATACATCACAGCAGCCTCCATACATCACAGCAGCCTCCATGCATCACAGCAGCCTCAATACATCACAGCAGCCTCCATACATCACAGCAGCCTCCATACATCACAGCAGCCTCCATACATCACAGCAGACAAAAAGGGGGTATTGGAATATTATGTACCTTTTGGAAAATGACACATGCACAGTAAAAAATATACGTCATAGTAGATAACACAAGATTTTGTCAATACTTTTGTATCTTAAAATCAATTATGTGTCTAAAATGCTATTTTACTTGTGATTCTTTAAATAGTCTTTTATTGTGCCAGGCTTTGAGTCTGCATGACCAGACGAACAGTCTGTACTTTGACAGTAGTATATAAATTTTAATTAAAAATGAATTAATTTTTTCTGAGTCATGTACTTCATTCACATTATTTTTTGAAAGAATTTTGTATGTATATAGATGTATTGTATGTAGATAATGTGATATTTATGGAGTTCAGTTTGTTATTATTTCTATAAAATGTCTATATCTAACGTACAACTATCTCCATCTCAAACTACGTCACAAATTTTTGTTTTCATTTTTTTATTACGTAACATGAATGAATTGTATAAAGGTGGGGTCTGAGTAGCGCCGTACAAAATGTTGACAATGCAATATCGCTCTGTGATGTAAACTAATCCATATATTCACAGAACTATAATGTTTGAAGCTTGGATATTTCTTACTTTTTTAAGAGGCCTGATATTTTCTTATGCGTCTGCACCCTCAACTAATACATGACTGCTTCTGGATTGATGGAATATTTTTTTTTTGATTGAAGGGCAGATAAAAGCTACACAATGATTCTATCTGTTTCTGTTATGTACTTTAATACATTATACTTTACCACACATTATATCAATAAAGTATTGCTTCCTGCTGTTATTCAAAACGATTGGTCTGTAAAGTATAATAAAGGTAAAAGCAATGTTACATTTTCAATTACATTTTTTTTTGTAATAAAAAGTGCACCGGCTTGGCAATATTTTCTTAGTTTATTCTCGGTACGATATATTGTACTATATACTACAATGCGTTGAACAGTAAATAAACCATCTGCTAAACATAAAGCGAGTTGCTTAACTGGCAGACATTCACTCACGTCTCTTTTTATTTTAAAAACGTCATGTTGAACATGACAAATTATAAAATAAAGAGCTGTTGGTAAAGAATCCTTCAAAAATATTATGAATGAATTAAGACTTTTCAATGATAAAGTGTTGTGTCATCAAATCATGTATAGTTGGATGTTAGATTCAAAGTTAATAGTCGGGGGTTGTTTTTGTTAAGCTTCTGTATCCATAATGAGGATTATTTTCTTTGGTATGAACTATATAAAATATGAACTTTATTTGATGTATTTATTATTAAGTGACTCTATACTTAAATGTATTTTGGCTACAATATTCTGTTCATGTCCATTGGGGCCACTTTTAGTACATAGATATGCTATATAGTATATAGATGTATGTAAATGTGTGATACATTTGTATAATCTGATTGTTAACGCGCTCAAACAAAAATGTCACCATTTTCAACTCCAACTGCATGCCCCAAGCCGGTCCGGGTACCGGGCCTTTGTTTACTAATATATAATAATATATGTCCGTCTGTCTGTCTATCTATCTATATGTCTGGCTTTCTGTCTGTCTATATTTATATGTATATAAATTTGTATCTATTTATCTTTGTCTGAAAGATAACTAAGTACTATATGCCGATTACGGTCGTCTATCTGAGTACTTTCTTCTGAGTACTGTCTTCTGAGTACTTTCTTCTGAGTACTTTCTTCTGAGTACTGTCTTCTGAGTACTTTCTTCTGTTTTTTCAGCTGAGTACTTTCTTCTGAGTACTGTCTTCTGAGTACTTTCTTCTGAGTACTGTCTTCTGAGTACTGTCTTCTAGTACTGTCTTCTGAGTACTTTCTTCTGAGTTTTTTCATCTGAGTACTGTCTTCTGAGTACTGTCTTCTGAGAACTTTCTTCTGAGTACTGTCTTCTGAGTACTGTCTTCTGAGTACTTTCTTCTGAGTTTTTCATCTGAGTACTTTCTTCTGAGTACTTTCTTCTGAGTACTGTCTTCTGAGTACTTTCTCCTGAGTTTTTTCATCTGAGTACTTTCGTCTGAGTACTATCTTCTGAGTACTTTCTTCTGAGTATTGTCTTCTGAGTACTTTCTTCTGAGTACTTTCTTCTGAGTTTTTTCATCTGAGTACTTTCTTCTGAGTACTGTCTTCTGAGTACTGTCTTCTGAGTACTGTCTTCTGAGTACTTTCTTCTGAGTACTGTCTTCTGAGTACTTTCTTCTGAGTATTGTCTTCTGAGTACTTTCTTCTGAGTACTTTCTTCTGAGTTTTTTCATCTGAGTACTTTCTTCTGAGTACTGTCTTCTGAGTACTTTCTTCTGAGTACTGTCTTCTGAGTACTTTCTTCTGAGTATTGTCTTCTGAGTACTTTCTTCTGAGTACCTTCTTCTGAGTACTTTCTTCTGAGTACTGTCTTCTGAGTACTGTCTTCTGAGTACTGTCTACTGAGAGGTTTAATTTCTCAGTCCTATTAAATTCTCTATCATTCTGTAACTCATTCAATGTGATACTAATTTATAAGAAATAAAGAAATGAATTGTTTTACATTGAAAGTAATTGTTACACAACATCTGAAAATCTGTTGTCTTTATATTACATCATAGTTTCTATGTTGTTTATTTATATCATGGTTACTCGGTTGTTTATTTATATCATGGTTACTCGGTTTTTTATTTATATTATGGTTACTCGGTTATTTATTTATATCATGGTTACTCGGTTGTTTATTTATATCATGGTTACTCGGTTTTTTATTTATATCATGGTTACTCGGTTTTTTATTTATATCATGGTTACTCGCTTATTTATTTATATCATGGTTACTCGGTTGTTTATTTATATCATGGTTACTCGGTTGTTTATTTATATCATGGTTACTCGGTTGTTTATTTATATTATGGTTCATTGGTTGTCTATTTATTTCACGGTTCATTGGTTGTCTATTTATTTCACGGTTCATTGGTTGTCTATTTATATCATATCTCTTAAGTTGTCTTTTTATGTCATTTGTTATCTGTTGTCTATGAATGGCGTGGTTTATTCATTGTATTTTTATGTCATTGTTGATCATAAATCATTAGGTTCTGTTTTTTTTTCTAATTATGCCAAAGTTTTTATGATATTTTCAAGCTTCCATATTATAATGTTATAACTCTCTCCTTGCCCTCAGTAGTGTGCGATAAATAGGGAATTCCCGTAAACCAGCGCACCGTATAATTCTCTATTGAAAGCAGTGACTGTGTGACGTAAGAGAAGCAGATTTGTGATGATAAACCTGGCAGTGTGAAATCATGGCCATTGTAATCATTTATTGTAAATTGATTATTAAACGCTGTGTTTTATTGAACCTACGCATTGCTTTGGTGATTTTCCTTTAGAGCATTTAATACTGGTGTCAGAAGTAGGATTACTCTCTAAATATTTTCGGTAAGAAGTTCAACACTCTTATAGTCAAAGAGTTAAAAGGAGAACTTGAAGAAAGGGACTTCCTAATGGCGGCAAGAAAAAGCAACTATTTGATAGACTTAAAGAGGCTCTAATTGAAGAGGGTAAGGACCCGGAGAGCCACAGAAATCGGGCAGTTCAGAAATGAAGTAAAAGAATTATTCATAACAGTAAGAAGAGCACCAGATGACGTAAATAAAGGTTTTTACATTGAGATCCAGAGACAGATAAAGGCGGTCATAGAAACAGATCCAGACATTTAGGCCCTAGCACCTGAGGACGTGGCCATTCAGGAGATGGTACCTGAGAATGTGGTCATCCGGGAAGTGGTACCTGAAGATGTGGCGCAAGAGATGGAACTAATCCAAGAAGAGTCACGCAGTGATTTGAGCCCTTGTTATAATTTTAAGTTTATTGACTGTTTGAAAGTTTCTGGCAACAGCTGCCCCGGCTGCCTTGAATATCAAGACCAGTAGCTCGTTTGGACCAGTAATCATGAAGGTATCATCACGGTCCATCAGGCTTCAACCTTAGAAAACATCAAGATAATAAAGCAACAAGACAGAGGGTGTCGTCTCTTCACGTTTACGTTGTTTCTCTTCTGAGTGAGGAGATACTCAAGAGTGGTGAGCAGAATCGGCCCACCAGTGTGATGGACATAAACAAAGTTCCAAATCTACAGAATGAATTAACATTTCAATTCTGCTTCGTCATTTACATGTGCCTGTGTATTTCCGGTGAAGCTATGACTGTACAGTTCGGAACACGACAGATCCTTTGTGGTTATGAAAACAATTCACACAGAAAGATTAGCCAAATTCAAAATATTTCGTTACTGCTACAACGTGTGTTTCGTCATCGTCATGTTTGCATCAACAAGAGCTTGATTGTGTTGGGCCGCACCAATGGAGAGGTCAGCATCCCAGACGCCAAAAGATGCAAGGAGATTGGGCGGTTGAACGTCTGCACCTGCGCAAAAGCCTACCTGGTGAACATCCAGGCTGCTAAGGGGATGACCACGATCCTCACCGGCCCCACCACTATGACAATCAGCATCATGTGCCTGACAACAGACATGCTCCTAGCTAGCATGAACGGCAGGCTCGTTGCGTGCAGAACATGGGGATTGGCATCGTCACATCTGTAGACGGCTGTAACATTATCTGGGACTTTGGTATCTTTGATACACACATATCACTGAAGTATATTAGAGTAATTGGACAGGCAAGACAGGAGCATGGAACAGATGATGACACCAGAAGGTGCAACGGCATCTAACATGATGGACGGAAAGAGTAAACTTAACATGATAGATGGAAAGAGTAGACTTAACGTGATGGATGGAAAGAGTAAACTTAGCATGATGGATGGAAAGAGTAAACTTAACGTGATGGATGAAGAGAACGGGATATTTTGTACAGAGTCCTGCGTTCCTGAAGACAATGTAGAGAAATGACCTGTCCAGGACGGACAGAGGGCGGTAGGCAGTGTTATAATTCTCTTCTTGCCCTCGGAAGTGGCTATGAATGTGTAAATCCCTTAAACATTCGCACCGTATAATTTGCAATTGAAAGAAGTGATTGTGTGACATAGTGTAGCAGATTTGTGCTGATGAAGCGGCATTATAAATAGATTATTAAATACTGAACGTAAGCTGGACATCTGGTACCACAGACTATATCTAGAATTGTTTGTGTGTGTCAATTACCACAGAATTTATCTAGAATTGTTTGTGTGTGTCAATTACCACAGAATTTATCTAGAATTGTTTGTGTGTGTCAATTACCACAGAATTTATCTAGAATTGTTTGTGTGTGTCAATTACCACAGAATTTATCTAGAATTGTTTGTGTGTGTCAATTACCACAGAATTTATCTAGAATTGTTTGTGTGTGTCAATTACCACAGAATTTATCTAGAATTGTTTGTGTGTGTCAATTACCACAGACTATATCTAGAATTGTTTGTGTGTGTCAATTACCACAGAATTTATCTAGAATTGTTTGTGTGTGTCAATTACCACAGAATTTATCTAGAATTGTTTGTGTGTGTCAATTACCACAGAATTTATCTAGAATTGTTTGTGTGTGTCAATTACCACAGAATTTATCTAGAATTGTTTGTGTGTGTCAATTACCACAGAATTTATCTAGAATTGTTTGTGTGTGTCGGGTACCACAGAATGTATCTAGAATTGTTTGTGTGTGTCAATTACCACATAATTTATCTAGAATTGTTTGTGTGTGTGTCAGTTACCACAAAATTTATCTAGAATTGTTTGTGTGTGTCAGTTACCACATAATTTATCTAGAATTGTTTGTGTGTGTCAGGTACCACATAATTTATCTATAATTGTTTGTGTGTGTCAGTTACCACATAATTTATCTAGAATTGTTTGTGTGTCAGTTACCACATAATTTATCTAACATTGTTTGTGTGTGTCAGGTACCACATAATTTATCTAACATTGTTTGTGTGTGTCAGGTACCACAGAATTTATCTAGAATTGTTTGTGTGTGTCAGTTACCGCACAATTTATCTAGAATTGTTTGTGTGTGTCAGGTACCACATAATTTATCTAGAATTGTTTGTGTGTGTCAGGTACCACAGAATTTATCTAGAATTGTTTGTGTGTGTCAGGTACCACAGAATTTATCTAGAATTGTTTGTGTGTGTCAGGTACAACAGAATTTATCTAGAATTGTTTGTGTGTGTCAGTTACCACATAATTTATCTATAATTGTTTGTGTGTGTCAGGTACCACATAATATATATAGAATTGTTTGTGTGTGTCTGATACTATAGAATTTATCTAGAATGTATATTATGTCCAGTGGCGTCACTAGGGTTGGTGTCACCCGGTGCGGTAACTCATGGTGTCACCCCTCTCATGACACCCCGGTCTCCATATTTTTTTTCCCCAGAGACCGTATATATGTGCGCATGCGCGACTTTATTATTTTTTTTTCCGTTTTCGGGGTCAGGATTTTAGCGATAAATTGATATCTATAGGTCAGTGCAAGTATACCAATAATTTCATTAAAATAATTAATAATAAAAAGTACGCAGTGTCTGTTAATAATCGGAGATATTTTTATATTTGGCATCAATTTTTTTCGAAACCTTATAAAGTCATTTGCTGTTAATAATCGGAGATATTTTTATTTATTTTTAAAAATTAAATACGGCTTTGAATTATTTTAAATTACAAAATAAGAATATAGGCCTAAAACTAGATATTTTGCATTTTGTGTCACCCCTTGTGAGGGTGTCACCCGGTGCGGTCCGCACCCCCCGCACCCCCCTTGTTATGCCACTGATTATGTCTCTGATAATATATCTCTGGTATTATGTCTCTAATTTTATGTCTCCGACAGTATGTCTCTGATAGTATGTCTTTGATATTATGTCTCTGATATTATATCTCTGGTATTATGTCTCTAATATTATGTCTCCGACAGTATGTCTCCGACAGTATGTCTCTGATATTGTCTTTTATATTATGTCTCTAATAGTATGTCTCGGACAGTATGTCTCTGGTAGTATGTATTTGATATTATGTCTCTGATATTATGTCTCCGACAGTATGTCTCTGATAGTATGTCTTTCATATTATGTCTCTGATATTATGTCTCCGACAGTATGTCTCTGATAGTATGTCTTTGATATTATGTCTCTGATATTATGTCTCCGACAGTATGTCTCCGACAGTATGTCTCTGATATTATGTCTTTTATATTATGTCTCTAATAGTATGTCTCCGACAGTATGTCTCTGGTAGTATGTATTTGATATTATGTCTCTGGTAGTATGTATTTGATATTATGTCTCTGATACAAATGACAATATTTATTATTGGATTGAACTAATGACAACATTCAATATATAACTGAACTTGTGACAACATTCGATATAAGACTGAACTAATGACAACATTCAAAATATAACTGAACTTATGACAACATTCGATATAAGACTGATGACAACATTCAATATATAACTGAACTTATGACAACATTCGATATAAGACTGAACTGATGACAACATTCAAAATATAACTGAACTTATGACAACATTCGATATAAGACTGAACTAATGACAACATTCAAAATATAACTGAACTTATGACAACATTCGATATAAGACTGATGACAACATTCAATATATAACTGAGCTTATGACAACATTCGATATAAGACTGAACTAATGACAACATTCAATATATAACTGAACTTATGACAACATTCGATATAAGACTGAACTAACGACAATATTCAAAATGTAACTGAACTTATGACAACATTCGATATAAGACTGAACTAACGACAATATTCAAAATGTAACTGAACTTATGACAACATTCGATATAAGACTGATGACAACATTCAATATATAACTGAACTTATGACAACATTCGATATAAGACTGAACTGATGACAACATTCAAAATATAACTGAACTTATGACAACATTCGATATAAGACTGAACTAATGACAACATTCAAAATATAACTGAACTTATGACAACATTCGATATAAGACTGATGACAACATTCAATATATAACTGAGCTTATGACAACATTCGATATAAGACTGAACTAATGACAACATTCAATATATAACTGAACTTATGACAACATTCGATATAAGACTGAACTAACGACAATATTCAAAATGTAACTGAACTTATGACAACATTCGATATAAGACTGAACTAACGACAATATTCAAAATGTAACTGAACTTATGACAACATTCGATATAAGACTGAACTAACGACAATATTCAAAATGTAACTGAACTAACGAAAACATTCAATATGGGGCAGAACTAATGACAATATTCTACTTATTACGCATGTTTGTAATGTCATATTTTTTGCTTGTATTTGGTGGGCCATGGATGAATACATTTACTTATATTTCAATTAATGATATTTGTTGTTTACTTCTATTTATTTATTTTTTTCGAAAATCAATTATTATATTCATAGCTTTTGTTGTACGGTAATGGCAAACAAATATTGTATCAAAAATTTAAAAAAAAAATTTTCGTCAAATAGAACTGTCCCCACGGCAGTCTTGTTTGGTCTTATTCGGAGTTTCCTTTCTATTTTGTTTATGGACAATTCTATAATTAGATATCTTTTTATTTGAAACTAGTCAGTTTTGTAAACTACTAAAAGTATCCCTAATTATTACAAGGCAAAAAGAGTTTTTGATGCGAATTTCTTTATGGGGGATTTCTGCGGACCGTTTTCTGGATATCGATAGTTCTAGAGATAGATAGGTAGGGATAGATAGGTAGAGATAGATAGGTAAAGACAGATAGATAATTAAATGAATAGATAGATGGATAGAGTTGTATAGGCCAGTGGTGAATGTCACTAAAACTTGATATAATATATAGATAAATGTATTTTGTCTTCAAATAAATTATTTTGACATAATGCAGTAAATTAGCTTAACATATAGCACTACATTTAACATAATTTGTGTAAACAGACAAAAGATCTAACAGATTTTCGACACGTTTTTTATGTCGTTTTCTATGTCGGACTCTCTAATTAGTCCACGGTCCCAAGTGTTGGGATATTAAGGAAGTTGATGAAACTATTAGTTTAATCATGTCATTATCAAACAACACTCGCCAGCCTCTCCCCCCCCCCTCCATCTCTCTACTTGTCATCAGGGAGAAGGGCGCGCAGTGAATTATGTCTGGTGAGCAGGCGACCATGGGGACGTCACAATGGCTGTCATGAAGGACCTAGGCGTGACGGGGAGGTCGTGACCAGCCGATGTCACGCGCACCCACCGTCAAAACACTACAATCTTTAAGGATGAGCTTTTTTAGCTGGGGCAAGCGGCCACGTTTATCTTGCCTCGCAGAAAGGCTTTTGTTCGGAACTCTAAAAAAACATGTCGGTGCTGAAAGGGGAGAGGAGAAAAAAAAAAAGACACCAGTTCAAGCATCTTGGTAAGCCGCCAGCCAAATAGTTAAGCCAATGGCTTCTAACACTGCGGAGGTTGGTTCTGTGGACTGGTCCAACCCATACCATCTGTTTCAGAAATTGTTTATATAGGCTACACCAACGGTGCACGCCTTTATGATTGTAAGTATGTATAGGAGAGTCTGACTTCTACTGTTTATGGTTGTATGTATAGGAGAGTCTGACTTCTACTGTTTATGATTGTATGTATAGGAGAGTCTGACTTCTACTGTTTATGATTGTAAGGATGTATAGGAGAGTCTGACTTCTACTGTTTATGGTTGTATGTATAGGAGAGTCTGACTTCTACTGTTTATGATTGTATGTATCGGAGAGTCTGACTTCTACTGTTTATGATTGTATGTATAGGAGAGTCTGACTTCTACTGTTTATGATTGTATGTATAGGAGAGTCTGACTTCTACTGTTTATGGTTGTATGTATAGGAGAGTCTGACTTCTACTGTTTATGATTGTAAGTATGTATAGGAGAGTCTGACTTCTACTGTTTATGATTGTAAGTATGTATAGGAGAGTCTGACTTCTACTGTTTATGGTTGTATGTATAGGAGAGTCTGACTTCTACTGTTTATGATTGTATGTATAGGAGAGTCTGACTTCTACTGTTTATGATTGTAAGGATGTATAGGAGAGTCTGACTTCTACTGTTTATGGTTGTATGTGTAGGAGAGTCTGACTTCTACTGTTTATGATTGTATGTATAGGAGAGTCTGACTTCTACTGTTTTTGATTGTAAGTATGTATAGGAGAGTCTGACTTCTACTGTTTATGGTTGTATGTGTAGGAGAGTCTGACTTCTACTGTTTATGATTGTATGTATAGGAGAGTCTGACTTCTACTGTTTATGATTGTATGTATAGGAGAGTCTGACTTCTACTGTTTATGGTTGTATGTATGTATAGGAGAGTCTGACTTCTACTGTTTATGGTTGTATGTATGTATAGGAGAGTCTGACTTCTACTGTTTATGATTGTAAGTATGTATAGGAGAGTCTGACTTCTACTGTTTATGGTTGTATGTATAGGAGAGTCTGACTTCTACTGTTTATGATTGTAAGTATGTATAGGAGAGTCTGACTTCTACTGTTTATGATTGTAAGTATGTATGGAGAGTCTGACTTCTACTGTTTATGATTGTATGTATGTATAGGAGAGTTTGACTTCTACTGTTTATGGTTGTATGTATAGGAGAGTCTGACTTCTACTGTTTATGATTGTAAGTATGTATAGGAGAGTCTGACTTCTACTGTTTATGGTTGTATGTATAGGAGAGTCTGACTTCTACTGTTTATGGTTGTAAGTATGTATAGGAGAATCCTGCTTTTAGTCGTGTGTGTACAATGAAGATTGATATACATTGATACCTCAAGATATGAATTTTATTCTTTCCGTAAAATTACTTTTACTTTACGTCAATTCGCTCGTATATCAAAGCAATTTTCCCAAATGAAATTATTTGAAGAGGCACGAATCCATCCCAGCCACAAAAATGCCACCCGTGTTGTTTTTGTGAAGTGTTTTTTAATAACAAAAATGTATTTATAAGGGACAAACATTGTATAAAAACATAATAACAGTTAATGTAAGGCAATAAACTGGTTTTATTAAGCGTACTTACATGGAAATTAGCCTATTTGATCTGACGAAATTAGTCTATTTGATCTGACGAAAGATGCTGGCGGAGGTGTAGGATGGAGGCGGTGGAGCTTAGAAATTATTGTAAAAACCTTAACTGGTGTTACACCCTTAATCAACACCTTCTCTTTCAGCTCAGTATCGTTGAAGTACTAGGCCCGTACTGCCTCACCAAGTCAGTCACTCATACATCTTGCTCATGTTTTTCAATGATTTCACTCTTCTGAGCACTGACCTTTTCACTCACATTCTATGGACGATGGTAACTAAAAGAAATGTGATGAAGCACCGTAAATGAACAAAAACACAAAATGCGAGCACAAGTTATGAATGATGCTTTGATAACATCATTACCTAGTTCATTTCTGTATTACATCATTACCTAGTTCATATCTTTATTACATCATTATCTTGTTCATATCTGTATTACATCATTACCTAGTTCATATCTATATTAAATCATTACCTAGTTCATATCTATATTAAATCATTACCTAGTTCATATCTATATTTTATCATTACCTAGTTCATATCTTTATTACATCGTCACCTAGTTCATATCTATATTTTATCATTACCTAGTTCATATCTATAATAAATCATTACTTAGTTTCTATCTATATTTTATAATTACCTAGTTCATATCTTTATTACATCGTCACCTAGTTCATATCTATATTTTATAATTACCTAGTTCATATCTTTATTACATCGTCACCTAGTTCATATCTATATTTTATAATTACCTAGTTCATATCTTTATTACATCGTCACCTAGTTCATATCTATATTTTATCATTACCTAGTTCATATCTATATTACATCGTCACCTATTTCATATCTATATTTTATCATTACTAAGTTCATATCTGTATTCTTTTAAAATTATCATTGGTACTAATTTAGTCACTCAGTCTAGTTAATTTTTTTTTACACTTGTCTGGACAGGGCTAATGGTAGATTGACTTTTTAGGCTATTGGTACAACATTAGCTATTAGCGAATGTAAGCTATATAATAACTTCTCGAGATATAGTCTTATCCCAGAATATCCAGGGATCATAGGTAACTATTTAATTTTCATAATTTTAACTCCTTGTTTACACAATTAAATAATTTCTTTTTTGCCCAATTATCATTGTTCGTTTATCATTGTCCGTTTAGCAGCAATGATCATTTGACAGGAGTGGGTAAAATACTTTGTTCATCTAGAGATGGGATCTTCGTAGAGATGCAATCTATTTATTGCAACCGTTTCCAGTCAAACATATAAATTGATCAATCACTGTATCAATAATAAAAATTACATTATAAAAAATATTTTATAAAAAACAACGTTTTTCTTGCATACTAAAAAGCAGAAAATAATGTTTCTATGAGCCTTTGAAAATTTCTGAATAAATTTGTCACATGGTAATAGACTTTATAAGAGCTTCTAATTTTTATAAAACGAAAAACGTTGGGCGCATGAATTTTACATTATGTGAATGTTTGTATTACAGTGTCAGAATCATCAAATGTTAACAATTAAATCCCAAAAGAATTATCACAGAAGCAGTGCCGGCCTTAGACATTTTTGTGATATAGGCAAGGACAGAAATGCCGCCCTCTTTAGTTTCATTTTTCTAAGAAAACTCTATAAATGCTATTTATTTTGAAGTAAATCCAAATTATGAAAATAAAAATATGATATATTTATAGTTTTATTACTGGTCTTCATTCTTCATAACAAATTTTTAAAATTTGGCAACTTTATAAAAGTTAAAGAGTTTTAAGCATGGTTTTAAGTATACGTAGTGTATTTTAGGAAGTTTTTTTTTTGCTAAGTTAAAAAAGTAATGAAAAATAAAAAAAAAATGAAATGTCATGTTTATTAAGCATTAAAAAGATTAAAGAGAATTCAAGAAAAATATGCTTTTCTAGCTTTTGCAGAGGCAAACTCTTCAATTACTTCGGTCAGATCCAAATTTTCTGCAATCGTTTTCTCTATAGATATTGTAGTTCAACCAACCAAACGATCCTGAGACATGGTAGAACGAAGATATGTTTATATGAGTTTGAGCTTCGAAAAGCCTCTCTCTGCACTCGCCCCTGTTATCGGGAGTGTAAGCAAAATTCGCAATGCCAAGTACACATTCGGAAAAAGAGCAACCACGCCCATTCCACAAAGATAGTCTAATATAACTCTAGGGCTTGATTTTTCTGTAATTCTCCTTGTATAAATCAAATATTTCTGTTCCATTAATGTTTGCTGAATCTTCGTTTTCAGATGTTAAAGCTAATTGAAGGTCCATGCAATCTTTAAAAACCTCTCTTTTATCCAATAGTTTTATTATTTGTTATCCTCATTTTTTGTTCTTTCCAATCATGATAACTGGTTAAATGATGTGGAGATTTTTTTATGATGCTGCAATATACTTGAAATATTTTTCCAGTCACAACTGCCATGTGTTGCTAAGGCAGATTTACTCCTGTTATATATTCTGCAGCAAAAACAATATACCTTATCAACTGACGTAGAATACATCAACCATTTCCTTTTTAAAGTTTCTCCGTTAGCCAGTTTGCGTGTATTGTGGTAATTAGAAAATTGTCTCCCACTTTCATCTTTTGGATAACCAGACTAAAATTTGATCTGCTTTGGATCATGCTGAATAAGAAAACAACGAATATTATCACTTACATCTGTCCATTTAGCAGGATCTTCCATTATATCTTAATCTAATTTTGTTAAATGCAAAATAAGAAAATAATTTTGAAAATAGTGATGTCATGATAGTGATGTAATAAATTAAGATAGAGCGTTGTAATAAATTAAGATAGAGCGTTAATCCACGTGACTTATTTGTTGTCGCCATTCTAAGCAATTTTGTGCTCTTATTTAATTCTACATTTTCTCAAATTTATTTATTTTATTTTTAATTTTTATATTATTGATTTTATTTTGCTGGAATTTGCCGCTCCATGAAATAATGCCGCTCTAGACAGCTGCCTATATCGCAAAGCCGGCACTGCACAGAAGGTTTACGAAATATCACGATATTGCAGATCATCTATAAGAACGTCGATAACAAATTGCATATGAGTATGTAAATTAGTGCCTTATAACCTTAACTCATGCTACAGAATTTAATACTTGTAAAGTCAATTGAATCAATATATTAAACAGGTTTTCATTTATAGAAATTAGAGTATGTTAGAAAGGTCTGGATGTTTGTGTTCATGCGCCCTACGTTTTTCATTTTATAAAAATTAGAAGCTCTTATAAAGTCTATTACCATGTGACCAATTTATTCAGAAATGGCCAAACGATATCTGCTATTGTACCCATGACGCCATTTACTAATCCTTACTCAATATTTACATTAGAACGAAAAGTTCCAATTCCTTTGAAGACCTCCAGTCTTATTTGTATCGCCTGATACAATGTTGTCCATGTTTATATTGTTAGCATTCCGAGTTGCATTGATTAAAACATCTTGAGCCTTGATTCTGAAAATTCGCACTCCATCATTTCAATATTGTTCTAAAACGGCTTTGTTATGTGATCAACTTGTAAACGAGTTGGATAAATGCGAATTGCTTGGTCCAAAGCAAGTCGCCAGATGCTTCAGTTAAAAATTTTGACATAAGAACATCAAAGTGTGGTGGCTGCAATTGACCAATACGCAGTGCATTCAAGAGATCAGCAAAAGTAGTGTGGCCTTGTTGTCTCATATTTTCCGTCAGTTCAAATAGATTGAAGAGCCTCCATAGATGAATTGCTGGGATAAATCTTGCAGGCTGATTGAATACTTGTGCTCCACGAATAGGTGGCAATTGGAATAAATCGCCGAATACAACAATGTTGATGCCGCCAAATGGTTCGTTCTCCTTTTTCTTCAGCTGTCGTTGTCTTGAATCAATCATACATAACATCTCATAAGGGACCATTGAGATTTCGTCAATGAAAAGAAATTCGATTTCCTTCCACTGATTGCGCAACACTTTGAGATAATTGCCGGTTAGAGGCGCCAAATTTCCAACCATTTTACCATCCTTCTCGACTGGAAGCTTGAATAATGTGTGGAGAGTTGTACCACCAACATGTCTTGCTGCAGCGCCAGTTAATGCACCAACTTTCACAGCATTATGTCCATAGCAGCGATTGACTCGTTCCTTGACTGCATTGAATGTAAATGTTTTGCCAACTCCAGTGACAAATAATGTGAGCCGAATTGGATCTCCAGCTTGCTGCTTTTCAATGCGTTGAGTGATGTAATTGTACAATTCTTGTCTTAAATTCATTGCTGCGCATACATTTTGAAACTGCTCATTTGTCAATGGTTGATCTGCTGCTGCTTCTTCTGCTTCTATGTCTGCTTCAACGAATTCTTCTGTATTCTCAAGAAGGGTGAAAGCATGGGCTTGATTGAATGCAGTCTCAAGCTGTCTGTCTTCTTGAGCTAGAAAGGCCTCTCGAGCATTGTTGTGTTCATCAATGAACTCGTTCTCTGAGTAATATGGAACATATTGTACGAGTAAACTGTAGAAATAGTTTTCAGGATCCGTATTCATTTGAAAGTATGGCACACGTACAACGGCTGGAACATTTCTTATTTCCATTTTGCTGTTATTTGTTAACTTGATGAGTCTTCGTCTTGTTGGCTGTTGATCTACATCAGCATCCATACTTTGTTCAATACCATCAGGCTTCTTAGTATAGTATGGGATAAAGTTCATCGCAAATTCTATCAAGCACATGTTGGGAAAGTCGTATCCATGTTCTTGCTGTCTTGAATTCTTTCACTTTAAATAATTTTTCCACACATTTGTTTTTATTGCGCTGCGTTCGCTTTTAAAATCAATTTTGGCCGAATTTACTACTTTTTAGTTTTTGATGTCTGGCATTTGAGTGTTAGAGGCTAAGTGTAGCATTAAACTACAAGTATGATGCGTCATACTCTTAAAGACCCGTCTCGATCTCTCGTCACTTGACCTCGCCACGCAAACATGACCTCGTGACCTCTCACTTGACCTCGCCACGCAAGAACATATCGGAGAGCTCTGACGTCACAGTCTTCAGCCACGATAATTTTACATATTTAATTTTATTTATTAAGAAACTCATCAAATCATAATGAAATAGTAAGAATATTGCATTGTCATCGGGTTCTGAGTTATATTGAAAGTATCAGAGCTATAGCTTATCGGAAAGTGGTCTAAAATTGGATTGCAAAATTCCGCGGACAGAAAAGAAGTGAAGTTAAGAAAAACGTTGTAAAATGGTATCAGAGACGATGCTTTTATGTCCATCATAAAATTAATTCATCGTTATTGACTGGAGAGAACTGGGTCCAAACTGTAGATAAATCGGTTTAAAAAAAAACCTTGTAGATGGTGGTCAAATATTTTTTTTTTCCAACCCATGAAAACACAAAATTAAGACCTAAACCTAAACACTCGTGTGAGATAAAAACAAGAATCTAGAAAATGTTACACACCTGTTTTGTTGCACACCTATTTTATTGCACACCTGTTTTATTGCACACCTATTTTGTTGCACACCTATTTTGTTGCACACCTGTTTTGTTGCACACCTGTTTTGTTGCACACCTGTTTTGTTGCACACCTATTTTGTTGCACACATTTCTGTTTGTAGATATGAATCGTATTTCTATGATAAGAGCCAAGAACGGGGTAAATTGATAAATTGTACTTTCTATTTTCTGGGTAATTTTGATCTTTTAATATGTAATACTGTTGTTGACTCTTATTTAAATTCCCACTCTCCCTTTATCTCTTTTCGTCCTGTCTATTATTTCCATTCCTTTATGTAAATGTGAAATCCATAAGTTTAAAAAACTCCCGTCAAATAAAAAACATGTTCCCACCTGTTGGAAAGATTGCAAAGCTTAATAACATATTCTGGTATGAGTTAACTATAACTAGGTAGATGCAATATTTATTTCAGTTGACCATACATGCCGAACTTTTTTTCTCCATGTGTCAAAAACTACCATACATGCCACCACTCTCTCTACCCCTCTTTCTCTCTCTCTCTCTCTCTCTCTCTCTCTCTCTCCCTCTCTCTCTCTCTCTCTCTCTCTCTCTCTCTCTCTCCCGTCTCGTTATCGCTATAGGGGCCTACGAAAGTCTAAACATGAATTTTGAAATTGAAAAAGAACGTTTTAAACTTACATTGTTATTTGTGTTTATTGTAATGTCTAGCCTGAAATTATTCTCTTGTGATGCCCCCTCCCTATACCCCCTCCCTATATCCCTTAAGTGCCTGGAACCCAGAATGATCTTAAGGCTGCCCTGCTCCACCCGTCTCATTGGATCCATCTATATAAAGTAAAGTCTATCACACACACAAACTCACAAATTTACTATTTACACACACACACAGACACTCACATGTCAACGACACATAAAGAAATAAAAAAATGTATATATATATATATATATTATATACTTAAACATACATATATATATATATATATACATTGTGTTATAGGGTACATCCTGTCAATATTCAAGTACGACAAGCGGTTTGTAGGTGACATTGTTGTTGACATACTTAAATAAACAGCCAGCCCTTGTGTTGAAGATGGAATGTTAAAACAACAAACAGATGACCACCTGATGTTGACATGGACATCTCTCCGTTTGAACAGCACGTAGTCTGGTGTGGCGTGTGGCCAGGTAGGTAGGCTCCTGTCATGGCAGGGATGAGTTCAAACAAAACTAAATAGATGATGATATGACCTGGTACTGCCCGTATGATGGTGATTTGACCTGGACAATGAGCTGGTACTGTCCGTTTGATGGTGAAGAAGAGATAATTTATCTAATGGACAGTAAATTCATAATGGGTTTTTCTCTCCTTCATCGTTTGACAAAGATTGGATAGAATCATTAATAACCATTTGTACTAAATGTTAATACTAAACTATTGGCCAGTGCTCAACTTGTACAGGTGACATGAAACAGGTAAGGTTGACATCAACGTTCTAAATGTAGTACTGATACCAAGCTAAGTAAACTAAATCTATGTTCTAAATTAGTGCTGATACCAAGCTAGGTAAACTAAATCAATGTTCTAAATTAGTACTGATACCAAGCTAAGTAAACTAAATCTATGTTCTAAATGTAGTACTGATACCAATTTAAGTAAACTAAATCAATGTTCTAAATGTAGTACTGATACCAAGCTAAGTAAACTAAATCTATGTTCTAAATGTAATACTGATACCAAGCTAAGAAAACTAAATCTATGTTCTAAATGTAGTACTGATACCAAGCTAAGTAAACTAAATCTATGTTCTAAATGTAATACTGATACCAAGCTAAGAAAACTAAATCTATGTTCTAAATTAGTACTGATACCAAGCTAAGTAAACTAAATCTATGTTCTAAATTAGTGCTGATACCAAGCTAGGTAAACTAAATCAATGTTCTAAATTAGTACTGATACCAAGCTAAGTAAACTAAATCTATGTTCTAAATGTAGTACTGATACCAATTTAAGTAAACTAAATCAATGTTCTAAATGTAGTACTGATACCAAGCTAGGTAAACTAAATCTATGTTCTAAATGTTGTACTGATACCACGCTAAGTAAAGTAAATCAATGTTCTAAATGTAGTACTGATACCAAGCTAAGTAAACTAAATCTATGTTCTAAATGTAGTACTGATACCAAGCTAAGTAAACTAAATCTATGTTCTAAATGTAGCACTGATACCAAGCTAAGTAAAGTAAATCTATGTTCTAAATGTTGTACTGATACCAAGCTAAGTAAAGTAAATCTATGTTCTATATGTAGTACTTATACCACGCTAAGTAAACTAAATCTATGTTCTAAATGTAGCACTGATACCAATTTAAGTAAACTAAATCAATGTTCTAAATGTTGTACTGATACCAAGCTAAGTAAACTAAATCTATGTTCTAAATGTAGTACTTAAGACCAGGTATGTAATTGGGTATATCCTTTAGTGTGGATGTTTTGCAACTTATACAGGACCGCGTAAAAACTAAACGTATTTATTTTAAAATCAAGACATTGATCATACACAAAAAAAATTAATGAATTAATGAAAATTTAATTTTCTTTACATTAGACTGAATATTCAATTATGCGAATTTATATATTTCAATAAGCTGTATAACTTTATACATTTACAAACTAAATATCTGAGACACTGTTGTTGATATATTTTAATAAGCTGTATTAAAATGTGCAGAAATTACAGACTTTACGCCAGTGGCGTTTGCCCCCCCCCCCCCCCGAAATAAAAAAAATTAAAAGATTAGACCAAAATTAGTTTAAAATAAAATTCAAATATATACATAATGTGATTTTTTAATACAAGTGATTTTTTTTTGCAGCCCCTGAAAGTTTGGTCCAGTTGCACCTCTGCTTTACGCTCTTTAATTTAGTTGATATACCATGTTCTATTATTGTTAGGCTGGATCAGTTTAGTTGATATACCAAAATATTATACCATGTTCTCTTATTGTTAATGATATCAAACCCCTATTTACTAGTATTAATGAGATCAAAGCCCCTATTTACTAGCATTAATGAGATCAAAGCCCCTATTTACTAGTATTAATGAGATCAAAGCCCCTATTTACTAGCATTAATGAGATCAAAGCCCCTATTTACTAGTATTAATGAGATCAAAGCCCCTATTTACTAGCATTAATGAGATCAAAGCCCCTATTTACTAGTATTAATGAGATCAAAGCCCCTATTTACTAGTATTAATGAGATTAAAGCCCCTATTTACCAGTATTAATGAGATCAAAGCCCCTATTTACTAGTATTAATGAGATCAAAGCCCCTATTTACCAGTATTAATGAGATCAAAGCCCCTATTTACTAGTATTATTGAGATCAAAGCCCCTATTTACTAGTATTAATGAGAACAATTCTACCTGGACATTCAGTCTTTTTTTTTTGTCTTCCAAATATTTTCTAAGAAAGTTTTACTAAAAGTGATATGATTATCTTCCACTATTGTATTGGTGAACATCAGATGTAATAAATACTGCCACATCAGATGTAATAAATACTGCCACATCAGATTAATAAATACTGCCACATCAGATGTAATAAATACTGCAACATCAGATGTACTATTACTGCCACATCGATAAAATATGGACACACTCTCGAAGTTTGAAATAGAATAGTGTATTTTATCAAAATATGTAATACTGATATAAACTAGAGTTATTTTTTTATTTTGAATTAAAATGTGCATTATTGAAAACAATCCGCTCTGTTGATATCAATTAAAGTATTTGTTAACAATCCGCTATATTGATCTAAACTATAGTATTTTGTCGAATAGTTTGCGTGTGTTTTGTAGTCTATGTGAGTGTGTAGAATGTGAGACTGTGTTTTGTAGTCTATGTGAGTGTGTAGAATGTGAGACTGTGTTTTGTAGTCTATGTGACTGTGTAGAATGTGAGACTGTGTTTTGTAGTCTATGTGAGTGTCTAGAATTGAGACTGTGTTTTGTAGTCTATGTGAGTGTGTAGAATGTGACACTGTGTTTTGTAGTCAATGTGAGTGTATAGAATGTGAGACTGTGTTTTGTAGTCTATGAGAGTGTATAGAATGTGAGACTGTGTTTTGTAGCCTATGTGAGTGTGTAGAATGTGAGACTGTGTTTTGTAGTCTATGTGAGTGTGTAGAATGTGAGACTGTGTTTTGTAGTCTATGTGAGTGTATAGAATGTGAGACTGTGTTTTGTAGTCTATGTGAGTGTGTAGAATGTGAGACTGTGTTTTGTAGTCTATGTGAGTGTGTAGAATGTGAGACTGTGTTTTGTAGTCTATGTGAGTGTGTAGAATGTGAGACTGTGTTTTGTAGTCTATGTGAGTGTGTAGAATGTGAGACTGTGTTTTGTAGTCTATGTGAGTGTATAGAATGTGAGACTGTGTTTTGTAGTCTATGTGAGTGTGTAGAATGTGAGACTGTGTTTTGTAGTCTATTTGAGTGTGTAGAATGTGAGACTGTGTTTTGTAGTCTATGTGAGTGTATAGAATGTGAGACTGTGTTTTGTAGTCTATGTGAGTGTGTAGAATGTGAGACTGTGTTTTGTAGCCTATGTGAGTGTGTTGAATGTGAGACTGTGTTTTGTAATCTATGTGAGTGTGTAGAATGTGAGACTGTGTTTTGTAGTCTATGTGAGTGTATAGCATGTGAGACTTTGTTTTGTAGTCTATGTGAGTGTATAGAATGTGAGACTGTGTTTTGTAGTCTATGTGAGTGTGTAGAATGTGAGACTGTGTTTTGTAGTCTATGTGAGTGTGTAGAATGTGAGACTGTGTTTTGTAGTCTATGTGAGTGTGTAGAATGTGAGACTGTGTTTTGTAGTCTATGTGAGTGTGTAGAATGTGAGACTGTGTTTTGTAGTCTATGTGAGTGTGTAGAATGTGAGACTGTGTTTTGTAGTCTATGTGAGTGTGTAGAATGATAGACTATGTTTTGTAGTCTATGTGAGTGTATTGAATGTGAGACTGTGTTTTGTAGTCTATGTGAGTGTGTAGAATGTGAGACTGTATTTTGTAGCCTATGTGAGTGTGTAGAATGTGAGACTGTGTTTTGTAGTCTATGTGAGTGTGTAGAATGTGAGACTGTGTTTTGTAGTCTATGTGAGTGTATAGAATGTGAGACTGTGTTTTGTAGTTTATGTGAGTGTCTAGAATTGAGACTGTGTTTTGTAGTCTATGTGAGTGTGTAGAATGTGAGAATGTGTTTTGTAGTCTATGTGAGTGTGTAGAATGTGAGACTGTGTTTTGTAGTCTATGTGAGTGTGTAGAATGTGAGACTGTGTTTTGTAGTCTATGTGAGTGTATAGAATGTAAGACTGTGTTTTGTTGTCTATGTGAGTGTGTAGAATGTGAGACTGTGTTTTGTAGTCTATGTGAGTGTGTAGAATGTGAGACTGTGTTTTGTAGTCTATGTGAGTGTGTAGAATGTGAGACTGTGTTTTGTAGTCTATGTGAGTGTGTAGAATGTGAGACTGTGTTTTGTAGCCTATGTGAGTGTGTTGAATGTGAGACTGTGTTTTGTAATCTATGTGAGTGTGTAGAATGTGAGACTGTGTTTTGTAGTCTATGTGAGTGTATAGCATGTGAGACTTTGTTTTGTAGTCTATGTGAATGTATAGAATGTGAGACTGTTTTTGTAGTCTATGTGAGTGTGTAGAATGTGAGACTGTGTTTTGTAGTCTATGTGAGTGTATAGAATGTGAGACTGTGTTTTGTAGTCTATGTGAGTGTGTAGAATGTGAGACTGTGTTTTGTAGTCTATGTGAGTGTGTAGAATGTTAGACTGTGTTTTGTAGTCTATGTGAGTGTATAGAATGTGAGTCTGTGTTTTGTAGTCTATGTGAGTGTGTAGAATGTGAGACTGTGTTTTGTAGTCTATGTGAGTGTGTAGAATGTGAGACTGTGTTTTGTAGTCTATGTGAGTGTGTAGAATGTGAGACTGTGTTTTGTAATCTATTTGAGTGTGTAGAATGTGAGACTGTGTTTTGTAGTCTATGTGAGTGTGTAGAATGTGAGACTGTGTTTTGTAGTCTATGTGAGTGTGTAGAATGATGAGACTATGTTTTGTAGTCTATGTGAGTGTATTGAATGTGAGACTGTGTTTTGTAGTCTATGTGAGTGTGTAGAATGTGAGACTGTGTTTTGTAGTCTATGTGAGTGTGTAGAATGTGAGACTGTGTTTTGTAGTCTATGTGAGTGTATAGAATGTGAGACTGTGTTTTGTAGTCTATGTGAGTGTGTAGAATGTGAGACTGTGTTTTGTAGTCTATGTGAGTGTGTAGAATGTGAGACTGTGTTTTGTAGTCTATGTGAGTGTATAGAATGTGAGACCCCTTTGTGTAGGTTCGAATATTATTCGGTTTATGTGTGTGTATGTACGAATGTGTCTGTGGTCTTCTTTACGATTTCTGAATACATTTATATTTAAGTTGTTATACACATAGCTATATCTTATCTATCTATCTATCTATCTATCTATCTATCTATCTATCTATCTATCTATCTATCTATCTATCTATCTATCTATCTATCTATCTATCTATCTATCTATCTATCTATCTATCTATCTTTATATTTATATATATATATATGTATAAGACAAATACATCGATAGATATCTACATAGATAGTTATTAAGTATTTTTACACACAACAGACAGTGAGATATATATTTATATTAATTGATTTATTGACAGATTGCAATGTTGATCATTTCTTAAATTACTATTACAGTTTTCATGGATGAAACATCTTCATCTCCTATTGTCGTTAATATGTAGCCTATGTAAGTGTGTTTTATGTCTGTATCATTTTACAATAAATATTTCTAATCGTCATTTTCTTTCAGATTAGAAAATTTACCAGTCGAGTTAACACATTTAGTTCATGAATAGACTTGACCACTGAGTGCAATGAATAACTGCAGTCTGTAACAGACTATACTGTCTGTCTTTTGGATAACTAGTACTGATTCAGTACAACCATACACTGGTGATTCAAGTATTACTGCAGTACAACCATACACTGGTGATTCAAGTATTACTGCAGTACAACCATACACTGGTGATTCAAGTATTACTGCAGTACAACCATACACTGGTGATTCAAGTATTACTGCAGTACAACCATACACTGGTGATTCAAGTATTACTGCAGTACAACCATACACTGGTGATTCAAGTATTACTGCAGTACAACCATACACTGGTGATTCAAGTATTACTGCAGTACAACCATCAGGGCACCGTCACGCTGGAGTCCCAGCAAGGGGACTGGTCTACTGACCAGGTAATTATATTTTCACTCTTCTCTGAACATCAGATTGTTTTCTTTTATAATGACGCTTCTCTAGGTAGCATACATATATTTTAAACCAGACACTTCTCTATGTAACGTTTGAGTCTTGTTTTTGACAAAAGTGAATATGAAATAGTTTAATGTCAACATTTCTTAACATCAAAATTACAAAGAAGCATTTATTGAGGAAGTACGCGACATACACCTGTGAAGTATAGATATGTACACAACATTATGTCTATATAAATATGATGTTCTTTATACACTTCTTAAATATCGGAAATGATAGATACCTAAGGAAAAAAATTCTGTTATAAATATTTATAAATATAACCAATGTGTAGACACACATTTCTAAAGGTAATTTTGTACCGGAAACAATGTTTAACTATAATCTTTATATATCGCTAAATGTTAAGCTTAGATTTGTTCTATTCCACCAAACTCCATGTGTGTATAATATAGAACCACTGCCCAAACTCCATGTGTGTATAATATAGACCCACTGCCAAAACTCCATGTGTGTATAATATAGACCCACTGCCCAAACTCCATATGTGTATAATATAGACCAACTGCCCAAACTCCATGTGTGTATAATATAGACCAACTCACCAAACTCCATGTGTGTATAATATAGGCCCACTGCCCAAACTCCATGTGTGTATAATATAGACCCACTGCCCAAACTCCATGTGTGTATAATATAGACCCACTGCCCAAACTCCATGTGTGTATAATATAGAACCACTGCCCAAACTCCATGTGTGTATAATATAGACCCACTGCCCAAACTCCATGTGTGTATAATATAGACCAACTCACCAAACTCCATGTGTGTATAATATAGAACCACTGCCCAAACTCCATGTGTGTATAATATAGAACCACTGCCCACCCATGCAGTCCATTTATCACCGGACCAGGGGGTCCGGTGGTAGTCGCGACCTGTGTCCAGAAGTTATTTGTTAAAGATGGAAATATCTCAAGCTGATCAAAACAAGACTTTGTCCCACTGGACACTAGTGAATCGCAGTACTGATGACCACATGTCCACATGTTTACATTTAATCAGAAGCTCGACGCTTGTCCTGTTTGTTATTTTTAGTGACATGATTCTGTTGGTTTACAAAGTATAGTTTATATTTCGGTAGATTTACTATTTGACTTGATAAACCACAGTGACTTGATAAACCACAGTGACTTGATATACCAGAGTGACTTGATATACCACAGTGACTTGATATACCACAGTGACTTGATATACCACAGTGACTTGATAAACCACAGTGACTTGATATACCACAGTGACTTGATAAACCACAGTGACTTGATAAACCACAGTGACTTGATATACCACAGTGACTTGATATACCACAGTGTAAATTTAGAAAAAAACTTTAATTTCAAAATATCTTGAATAATTATTAGATGTACTGTTATTATTATATTTTTGGTTGTTTATTTTAGTTGTTGTTGCAATATTTCTTGGTTCATCATACATGTCACACTCTGTATTCCATCGGTCATTAGACCATCATGACTTGTAACAATCTGTATTCCATTCAATCATAAGACTATCATACATGTCACACTCTGTATTCAATTCAGCCATAAGACCATCATACATGTCACATTCTGTACTCATTTCGGTCATAAGACCATCATAATGTCCAACTCTGTATCATCATACATGTCAAATTTTGTATTCAATTCGGTCATAAGACCATCATACATGTCACATTCTGTATTCAATTCGGCCATAAGACCATCATAATGTCCAACTCTGTATTCAATTCAATCATAAGACCATCATAATATCACACTCTGTATTCCGTTAGAGTCATAAGACCATCATTCATCTCTTACTCTTTATTCCATTAATCATAAGACCATCATAATGTCACACTCTTTATTCCATTCAATCATAAGACCATCATACATGTCACTCTCTGTATTCCATTCAATCATAAGACCATCATACATGTCACACTCTGTATTCCATTCAGCCATAAGACCATCATACATGTCACACTCTGTATTCATTTCGGTCATAAGACCATCATAATGTCACACTCTGTATTCAATTCGGTCATAAGACCATCATAATGTCACACTCTGTATTCAATTCGGTTATATTTATGTTTCTTAGAGGGATCCTGGTGAGAACCATAGAATGTTCACAGGTATTATTTGGTGCAAAGTCGTCCCTCAAGTCCACCCAGCTTTAAATGGTCACCTGACTTAAGTTGGGGAAGTAAAGGTGGCTTAGCGTTGTGCTAACCACACAATCCCTTTATATGCAGAGGTTATAGAAACAGATGAATTCTGTACTTCAGCTGCCCAATGGTCCGCTAGAGCTTGGGTAACTTTACTTTTTTTTAGCGGGATCCTGGCCACAAAGATGTAACCACTTATTGCAGATATTAGCGGGATCCTGGCCACAAAGATGTAACCACTTATTGCAGATATTGTTATATTTTGTTTTATGAGCCCTTTATAACTATCCAAACTAATCTTTCCCCTGAATCAAAATATATCCATATAAACACATCTGTTATCTATTTGATAATGTATCACTATAAATCTGTCTGTTACCTATGTGGAAATTATCTATATAAATCTGTTTCCTATGTTATAATGTAACCATTATTTTAGTTTTATTGAAAACATTTTTCCCCAATCCACAGGTTGAAAGTGTGTCGGTCGGTGGGGGAGGGGTTAGGGTAGAGGGTAATTGACCACCTTACGTCATGTTAAAAAGTTCTTATGACGGACAGACTTGTTGCTTTGATGTCAACAACTGGACAAGTCCAGACATCGATGGATGAAAGAAACTTACAGGTAATGACCTCTCTCGCTCCTGTATCTCAGTTACCCATGAATACAAATCTCCACTTGCCGCAGGGCTTCCGAGCTGTTGATCAAGGAGTCGGCGACACACTGGACATTCCTGGTGCTCAGTGGGCGTTGATCTCTAATTCACAGGGCACCCACGCAATGTGTTATGCCACGTGACTGACGTGACTAATATATTTTCTCACAGAGAAATAGAGACATTGAGAACTATGTTTTACTGAAACATACAATTATCTTTATTTTGTAGAACAGAGAAATATCTATTTGTGGAACTGAACATTTTCTGCCTTAAACTGAAACGATAAAAAAAATGTCAGTAATTGTTTTATAATTAGGAGACATTGAATTATCTCTCCTTCTCTTCGGTATATAGGTATATATATATATATATATATATATATATATATATATATTATATATGAGAGAGAGAGAGAGAGTGAGCTCTACCTCGTTGTCTGTCGAGAAGACGTACATCAGAAGACAAAAATGTAAACATGTTCGGGAATATTCTAAATGTCCAGATATAGCATCTACGGTGTTCATTCAACTCACTGGCCCAATGAGATCAGTCATTTAGAAAGTCTCCTTTTCAACTCCATTGAAACTTAATCCGACTTAATCGTTCAAGAGATTATTGACGATGAATGATTAAAACACCTGGTGGCCAACACCGCACTGTACCTTCAACGACCAATTAAATGATAACTGGAGAGAGGGGAGGGGCGTCTATGGCTCCAGACATACACACCACATCTGTCTGTTAATGAAATCGTAATACAGGACTTTGTATCATGATAGAAAGCTGTATTTTATATTAGAGAGCATTTGTATCTTGATAGAGAGTATAGTTAGTCTGGTCTATGATAGAGAGTATAGTTACATTACTGGTAATACAGACATAATTACATTACTGGTAACACAGACATAATTACATTACTGGTAACACAGACATAATTACATTACTGGTAACACAGACATAATTACATTACTGGTAACACAGACATAATTAAATTACTGGTAACACAGACATAAATACATTACTGGTAACACAGACATAATTACATTACTGGTAACACAGACATAATTACATTACTGGTAACATAGACATAGAAACTTGAACGTCTCAATGTCTACTGCCCTTTTCTTTTCTCTTCATTTACTCTAAATTAAATACAAATAAAACATTAAAATTAAAATAATTCATTAATGTTGTAGGCATGGCGGGCACGCATCAAGAGCCGCCAGCCACAACACCTGATGTGGTTAACACACAACACCTGATGTGGTTGACACACAACACCTGATGTGGTTGACACACAACACCTGATGTGGTTGACACACAACACCTGATGTGGTTGACACACAACACCTGATGTGGTTGACACACAACACCTGATGTGGTTGACACACAACAACACCTTACCATGTGAGCTGTAGTCGCGACAGAAGAAATCATACATATCATAATCATAATGTTTTTTTGAATTTCTGTTATTGTCTTTACACGATCTCCCGAAAATAACTTTCTTCACATTAAGTACATCACTGTACCACAAGTACATCACTGTACCACAAGTACATCACTGTACCACAAGTACATCACTGTACCACAAGTACATCACTGTACCACAAGTACATCACTGTACCACGCCTAATTGGCGAGTTATTGTACATGATATTCTCTTGCACTTACTCCTCTCGAAATTTACCCTTTTTTTTAGGTGAACAAACGCTAAGAAAAAAATGGTTATAAGAACATGCGGGCATTATTTCAGCGGAAGGTCTGTATAAGTTTATAACTAAACAAATGTCTCTTTCAATTCCACAATTAAATATTCAAAGACAACAAGAACAGTGAAAAAGTTAAAAAATACATTTATTATTATTATTTTTTTTTTAATTTTGGTATTGTCAAATGTATGCACTGATTTCTTCATTAAAAATTGTTTTCAGTAGTGGAAGGGGAGGTTGGTTTTAAATGAGTTGTTATTGATTGATTTAATTGTTTGTTTATGAGTTGTTGTTTATGAGTGTTGTTGTTATTGTTGTTTATTGATGAGTGTTGTTTATGAGTGTATGTTGAGTGTATTGTTTATGAGTGTATTGTTTATGAGTGTATTGTTTATTGATGAGTGTATTGTTTATGAGTGTTTGTTATGAGTTGTTATTGAGTGTATTGTTTATTGAGTGTATTGTTTATTGAGTGTATTGATTTAATTGAGTGTATGATTTAATTGAGTTGTTATTGATTTAATTGAGTTGTTATTGATTTAATTGAGTTGTTATTGATTTAATTGAGTTGTTATTGATTTAATTGAGTTGTTATTGATTTAATTGAGTTGTTATTGATTTAATTGAGTTGTTATTGATTTAATTGAGTTGTTGATTTAATTGAGTTGTTATTGATTTAATTGAGTTGTTATTGATTTAATTGAGTTGTTATTGATTTAATTGAGTTGTTGATTTAATTGTAATTGAGTTGTTGGTGGGGGGGGGGGGGGGGGGGAGAGTTGATTTAATTGAGTTGTTATTGATTTAATTGAGTTGTTATTGATGTAATTGAGTTGTTGATTTAATTGAGTTGTTATTGATTTAATTGAGTTGTTATCGCTTTCATTCTACTGTTCGCGCATGCGTTGTTTTGATAAAGTCAAACGTGTAGAGAACTAATTAGACAGAATTAGACTTTCTTTAATATTTTAAAACGCTGAAATCACTAAAATAAAATCAATTAAACTAAAATGGAACGTAAATAGCAAAAGTGCATTCGCATTGTCTTATAGATGTGGCTTGTCATTGATGGCGGTTCAACGATTCACGGTACATATCCAAACATTCATACATTACTTCTTCCTTAAATATGTAGAACATGAATGTTTCATTTGTTTATCGAAAGAGTGGTGGTACTACATAAATAGTATCTAACCCATTCTTAGGTTTTCGTGACAGAGAAGTTTTGCTAATAATTGAGGGCCCTAGGCGAAAGTATTTATCGGGACTCATCATATTTGATAGGAAGGGGTCCATTTACCAATTGTAGCCCTATGCAGTTACACAGTTTGTCTTTCCAAAATAACTGCTATCTAATGATAGTAAATGGCCGAACAAAAATGGACGCGGCCCGTTATCTCCAGTGCCCAGCTAGACCCCATAAATAACTCCCAATCATAGCCAGTGGACTGGCGTGTCGTTAAAGACAGAACTAGAGAGAGTTCCTTGCTTCTTTTGATAATTTATGTCTTGAAGGATTCGGTCAGCTTGACAAATCTTCTCGGATGTACTACGGCCATTTCACAAATACAATCTCTCATGCAATACAGACAAAAACAATATTTGTGTTGGTGGTGTGGAACAGTGGTTTTAAGGTATCGAAATATGTTGCATCACTGTGTAATATATATATATATATATATATATATATATATATATATATATATATATATAAGGAAGCTAAATATATACAGATATAAATAATTCCAAAAATGAATTTATTGTGGAGCCATAAGTCGATTATTCTATTAAATTAATTGCATAATAATGAGTCGATTTTCCAAAGTGCCAGTTTATATTCAAGTATGTTTCAAACTTTAACTTCATTTATATTACGTAATAAAGCCATACCACAAAAATCATCTACCATTGAGTGGGAACACAACTTGACCATTGAGTGGGAACACAACTTGACCAATGAGCCGTTTTCTGCACTTACTAATGGTTGTGTATGTGGTGTTGGTCTACAGACTCTACACTGACTGTGAGACGTAATTAACTCGACCTTGAGATATATAAGGTCAATCAAATTTATTTTAAAAACTCACATACAAAAAAAGAGAGAAGAAAAAGAGAAGTAGGAATGTATTTTTACAAATTTAAAATCTAATAATGATCGTAATTTATTGAGTATTGTGTTCATTTATTCTTAAGGATGCTGTGAGGAAGTTGTGAGGAGGATGCTGTGAGGATATTGTTAGGATGTGGTAAGGAGGCTTTGAAAAATGTTGTGAGGAAGATGTTGTTACAACGTTGTTAAGATGTGGTAAGGATGCTTAAGAGTGTTGGTTGGAGAATGTGGTGAGGATGCTGTGACGATGTTTTAATGAGAATGTTGAGAAAAGGGTTGTGAGGAGCATGTTGTGTAGCTGTTGTTAGGAGGATGTTGTGATAATTTTGTTATGATGCTGTGAGGATGTTGTGAGGATATGGTAAGGGTGCTGTGAGGATGTTGTGAGGATATGGTAAGGGTGCTGTGAGATGTTGTTAGGATGTGGTAAGAATGCTTTTAGAATGTGGTATGAATATTGTGATGATGAAGTGAGGAGGATATTGTGAGGAGGATGTTGTTAGGATATGGTAATGATACTGTCAGGATGTTGTGAGGTGAAATTTGTAAGGATGCTGTTATGTTGTTGTGACAATACTGTTACGATGTGTTAAAGGTGTTTTGATAATATGTTAAGGATGTTGTGAGGATGTTGTTAGGAAGTGGTAAGGAAAATGTGAGGATGTTGTGAGGAGGATTTTGTGAGGAGGATTTTGTGAGGAGGATGTTGTGAGGGGCATGTTGTGAGGATGTTGTTAGAATGTGGTAAGAATGCTGTGAGCATGCTGAGATGATGTTTTAGGATGTAGTAAGGATAATGTGAGGTTATTGTGAGGAGAATGTTGGGAGGATGTTGTTACAATCTGGCAAAGATGTGGTGTATGTACAGTGGCAATCTGCTGATGTGGTGTATGTACAGTGGCGGTCTCCTGATGTGGTGTATGTACAGTGGCAGTCTGCTGATGTTGTGTATGTACAGTGACAGTCTCCTGATGTGGTGTATGTACAGTGACAGTCTCCTGATGTGGTGTATGTACAGTGACAGTCTCCTGATGTTCCAACTGTTGTGAGCGCCCCAGGCTCCGCGCTTAATAGAGGCCAAAACTAAGTGAGGTATGATACGATATATTAACATCTAGAGGCCAAAACTAAGTGAGGTATGATACGATATATTGATATCTATTACGGCTTGAGGCGCCATGTATGTATGTGTCGATGTATGTATGAAACATAACTTAATACAAAACCACCAACCCAAATACAACAAAATAAAACATTGCGATAAAACACATAATAATTGAGAAAGGAGCAAACATTTACCTTCTATTTAGTGAAGATTTTCGTAAATTTTTACAAATTTAATAATTATCGTAATTTATTGAATATTGTGTTAATTTATTCTTAGAAATGTCATAACTTACTGTCTAACATTGTGCTAATTTATTCTTAGAAATGTCCTAATTTACTTGCCTATTATTGTGTTCATTTAGCCTTACAAATGTCATAACTTACTGGTCTGATAATGATTAGAGTTTGTAGAATATTTCTGCTGAATAAACTAAAAACTTTATAATTGCCATAGAGACCATTGTGTTGAATAAGACCAAAAATCGCCCAATTTTTATTGTTGCAATCAAATCCAATTATTGGGCATCTTCTTCCATCTTCACGGTACCAGACCCACGGTACCATCATCACGGTACCAGCCTCACGGTACCAGCCTCACAGTAACAGCTTTACAATGCCACCATCACGGTACCAGCCTCACGGTACCAGTCTCACGATACCAGCCTCACGGTACCAGTCTCACGGTACCAGCCTCACAAGTAACAGCTTTACAATACCAGCCTAACAGTAACAGCTTTACAATGCCATCATCACGGTACCAGCCTCACGGTACCAGTCTCACGGTACCAGCCTCACGGTACCAGCCTCACAAGTAACAGCTTTACAATACCAGCCTCACGATACCAGCCTCACGGTGCCACCCTCACAGTAACAGCTTTACAATACCAGCCTCACGGTAACCGCTTTACAATACCAGCCTCACGTTACCAGCCTCACGGTATTATCCTCACTGTACCAACCCCACAGTTACAGCTTTAAAATATCAGCTTCAAGGTACCAGCATCACGGTACCAGCTTTTTGGCATCGGCCGCACGGTACTAGCTTCTTGGCACCAGCTTCTTGGCACCAGCTGCATGGCACCAACGCTATACGTCACTAGTATGCATTTGCACCTTGACACAATCCCATTCCACGAGCTACTCGGCACCAAATCCTTGGCTTTAAACATTTGTTTCGAAATTCTAGACTCCCCGGACCTGGTTCCACAACAATATGGCTTCAAAGCCATGGTACTGGCTTCTTGGCAACAGCCTATTGGCCTCAAACCCTTGGCACAAAGCTGTACTCGTCGCCTATGACGAATTCTATAAGCAAGGCCTCAAGCGAGTGTCAACGGGTGCTTGGGCGAGTTTTAGATGCAGGTCGAGAGCCGTAAGTGTGGGCTATATGCCAAAACGCAATGCTCACAGTCTTGTTGGTTTTTAATGCTGTACATCTTTTAATGATACCATGATGTAAGTCTTAACTCCCAACAAACGGCATACAATAAAATGTGACTCTGGTGATCCATAAAGTCAAACCATGAAAAATATTATTTTTTTAAATATTTTTTTATTACAAATGTAATATTTTTATTAAAAAAATGCATTCTAAATACTTTCTAATAAAAAATATTTATTTATTTTTTTATTGAACTACAATTTCTCGCAAATAAAATAACACTATCAGTTGACCGGCACCGAACGTCATTTTGATTTGTTTACGTTTTGTCAGTCACTTCGACTAAATTAAAATGGACTCAGATTCTCATTATTTAGTGGAAAAAGAACTTAAATCTAGTGACAAAGATGAAACTAACACTCGCTAAATCAAAAAAAAAAAAAATATAAAAACATTCAAAACTGACCAAAAACATTTTTTTCAACTTTTTAAAGAAAAAACACAAGGTAGCCTCATGACACAGGCGCGCATAAGGCCATACCCCTCACTTTTTTGACATTTTGCAAAAAACACACTGTGCATTATGTCTTTTTTTTTAATAAAAATGAAAAAAAAAAAAAAACTTTTTTTTCTACATTTTTTGCGTTTTTCTTAAAATTAGATTTTTTTATGTGAATAATTAAAGGAAAATATGCATATTTGAAAAAAAAGTCAACAAACATTTATTTTTTGAAGAAATTGATTGATAACTGAATATTTCCTTTCAGAAATATATGTAGATTAATAAAATGTCTGAAAAAATGTTTTTGTTTTTAATACTTGTTTTTTGTCTTATTGCTGTTTGTACACTTTAAAAAAAATAATTTTGTTTTGTTAAATTCTTTTTTTTTTAAAATATTATCAAGTTTCATTTTCACAAAAATAAGCTGCACAGTTTTAAAAAGCCTATTCAAAGTAGAAAAAAAATGATTATATCACACATATATGGGCTATAAAGGAAACAGACAATATAGTCCAAAATTTAAGGACACCTGTTTGGTAATAAAAAAAATAACCAAAAACCTGCCGTCGATTAAGAGTTAATGACCGAAGGCTACAGATATGTAGCTTCACAATCTTTTGCTGGACCCCTCCCCCCCCAATTTACACATAAAGAACGGGAGCGGCCTCTTGATCGCAACCCCAATAGGCCGCGAATTATAACAAAAAGAGAAAAACAATAAGCACAACACAACACAACGCAAGACAAGACAACACAAGACAAGACAAGAGCAAACAATTGAGAACAATATAAAACAAGACAAGACCACTGCATACAACACATCATTGAAAGATAAGATACAAGTCAATAGAAAGTACGGCATTATGTTATCAACAATGTGTTATTACATCAGACTTTATATTCTTTTTACATCCCATGACTCATCGATCCCCTTTATAGCTATGTAAAAAAATCCATTAGTTTAAAATGTAAATCTTTGGCAGTACACTATACATCATCAACTGCTTTCCTGTCTCAAAACCACTCTATCGATTTCTATGTAGCCCGCGCATACAACTCCTATTGCTGTCTAACGTAGCTGTCTATTGGCGCATCATCTGCACGAGCGTTTCTTCATGGCAACTTCTGATTGGAGGGAGGGTGTCATGTAGTCAACCAACATTGATGACACTGGCACGCCTAAAAATCAATCAGCACGGGAAAAAAAGACAACACGGTTTTGTTTCCTGGCTTTAAATCAGATTTGACCAGATTTTCTCGCGCTAAGCTTCTTGTGAGAAATTAAGTTGTACAGAGTAAGAGATAAGACTTTTGTAAAGCAATTAAAGGCTAATTGCAAAAAAAAAAAAAAAATTCTGAACAGGTTTGACTAGGAGGCTTAGTGTTTGTGTAAATCTCTACACCAGTCTTTTGTAAGTGACGCCGATGAGGCTAGAGGAGATGTTGAAGAGTAAAGCTTATTTCCCTTACAGCAGGTCTCTGGTACGTCATATTTACTTTATATTTGTAGTTTTGTTACTTTTCCTAACAGTATTCAGTATGGACATTTAATACTTTACTTTAATAGTATTGTTACTTATTATAACAATACTCAGTTATGGACTTCATACTTTACTTTAATAGTATTGTTACTTATTATAACAATACTCAGTTATGGACATCATACTTTACTTTAATAGTATTGTTACTTATTATAACAATACTCAGTTATGGACATCATACTTTACTTTAATAGTATTGTTACTTATTATAACAATACTCAGTTATGGACTTCATACTTTACTTTAATAGTATTGTTACTTATTATAACAATACTCAGTTATGGACATCATACTTTAATAGTATTGTTACTTATTATAACAATACTCAGTTATGGACTTCATAATTTACTTTAATAGTATTGTTACTTATTATAACAATACTCAGTTATGAACATCATACTTTACTTTAATAGTATTGTTACTTATTATAACAATACTCAGTTATGGACTTCATAATTTACTTTAATAGTATTGTTACTTATTATAACAATACTCAGTTATAGACTTCATACTTTACTTTAATAGCATTGTTACTTATTATAACAGTACACGGTTATGGACATATAAAGTAGAGGCGTGACGTCATGAGATTCTAAAAGTGGATTTATTCTTATAATGGTTTAAAAGTGTATTCCGTGATTAAGTTATCAGGTATTGTATTACGCGATACATGTTACAATTATAGTTATCTTACATTCCGCAAAAAAATTGTACAGTTATACTAATCTCATATTTTGTGATACAATTTAGAAGTAGAGTTAGAAGTAGAAGTATTCTTGAAGGCAATTTCAAGTACATATATAACTTCTATTCCATGATACCATTTTCAAGTACATATATAACTTCTATTCCATGATACAATTTACATGTACATATATTGCTTCTATTCCATGATACAGTTTTCAAGTACATATATAACTTCTATTCCATGATACAATTTTCAAGTACATATATAACTTCTATTCCATGATACAATTTACATGTACATATATTGCTTCTATTCCATGATACAATTTACATGTACATATATAACTTCTATTCCATGATACAATTTACAAGTGTGTTTTATTTATACTGCTATACAATTTACAAATATATCTCTAGTATTGTTCTATGATGATGCTTACTAGTTAAGTTATTTTATATTCCGTGATAAAGTTTATAAATATAGTTGTATTCAGTTTTACACTTGATAATTCAAGTTATCTTGTTTTGTAAGCCATGGTGGCTTTTTCTAATAACATGTAAATTTTCCTTTAAACAATACATTTAGTTTTAAAAGAAAAGGTCATGGGGGAAATGTAATAGTTTTTGTTGTTATTGATACATGATTATTGCTGGCACATCTTAATTGTGCATAAGTAGTCAGTGTTTTTTTTTACTGGTTTAAAATCTTCTTTACTGACAAATAAGATTTCTAATGTCTGATAGCTTTTGTGTTGTTATATAACAATACTAATGGTTAATAACGTTTATGTTGACCTATAACAATAATAATGGTTAATAACGTTTTTATTGACTTAAAACTTTTCTAATCTTTTATGATATTTTTGTTGATATAACATTTCTAACAGTTAATAACTTTTTTTGTTTACTTATGAGATTTTAACGCTTCTATTGATTAATGACTTTTGTTTGACAAGTGCGATTTCCGATGGTGGAAAACATTTTTACTTTAAGACGTTGAATTAGTGGTTGGTTCATTGTTTTGATCCACAATGCATAACATTAGTGGCAACTGATAACTGGCAACTGATAACTTATACAGTGGCAGAAAAACATAATGGTTTGAGGGGAGGAAAGTTGATGACAAACATTGTAACATACAAACACAAAGTACACATCACTGTACGGTGTATGTACAGACAAATATTAACACTGTGAGATATATGTACAATGTATTCATCACTGTACAATGTATGTACAGACAATGTATTCATCACTGTACAATGTATGTACAGACAATGTATTCATCACTGTACAATGTATGTACAGATAAATTATTCATCACTGTACGATGTATGTACTATGTATTCATCACTGTACGATGTATGTACAGACAATGTATTCATCACTGTACTAAAATAATAATAATAAAAAAACAAAATTAGTAGCAATTGTACAGTAACTAGACAATAGTTAGTAGCAATTTTACAGTAACTAGACAATAATTAGTCGGCAAATGTACAGTAACTGGACAATATTTAGTCAGCAATTGTACAGTAACTGGACAATAATTAGTAGCAATTGTACAGTAACTGAACAATAATTAGTAGCAATTGTACAGTAACTGGACAATAGTTAGTATCAATTGTACAGTAACTGAACAATAATTAGTAGCAATTATACAGTAACTGGACAATAGTCAGCATCAATTGTAAAGCAACTGGACAATAGTCAGCATCAATTGTACAGTAACTGGACAATAGTCAGCAGCAATTGTAAAGCAACTGAACAATAGTCAGCATCAATTGTACAGTAACTGGACAATAGTCAGCAGCAATTGTACAGTAACTGGACAATAGTCAGCAGCAATAGTACAGTAACTGGTCAATAGTCAGTAGCAATTGTACAGTGTGGCTGTCCTAACTAGAATATACCATTCAATGTGGCTGTCCTAACTAGAATATACCATTCAATGTGGCTGTCCTAACTAGAATATACCATTCAATGTGGCTGTCCTAACTAGAATATACCATTCAATGTGGCTGTCCTAGCTAGAATAGAACGTTCAGTGTGTCTTTCTTAACTAGAATATACCGTTCAGTGTGTCTATCTAAACTAAAATATACCGTTCAGTGTGGCTATCTTAACTAGAATATACCATTCAGTGTGGCTATCCTGACTAGAATATACCATTCAGTGTGGCTGTCCTAACTAGAATATACCGTTCAGTGTGGCTGTCCTAACTAGAATATACCATTCAGTGTGGCTGTCCTAATAGAATATATCATTCAGTGTTGCTATCCTAACTAGAATATACCATTCAGTGTGGTGGCTGTCCTAACTAGAATAAAATGTCCTCTACAGCGGCGGCATAGGGAATCGACATAGGGCGTCAACTGATAGAACAATGTCCAGAGCGAAATTGAAAAACCAGCCAAATCAACCAGCCGAATCAACCAGCCCTGAAGATGGATGGCGTTGGACATACCTCGACTCGTCGGAAGGTCTTGAATTTCGTCTGCGTAATACTCGGTCTTTAGAAATCCAGTACTTCACCGCATTCAAAGACTGCCCCTATCTGGGGACACTCCTTGCTTTTGGGCACAGTGGCTAAACCTGTAGAGTTCTTTTTAGGGAACTGCCCTAAAAGCCTCCACTGGTCTCCCTACTCTGAGGGACACCCGTTGCCCTTGGAAACAGTAGTTTAACTTAGCCCTTTAAAGAAATCAGACGCAGGTAGTGAGCACCGGTGTAATCGATACACTGCTGGGACGGCAGGTCAGGGTTTCCAAGAGAAAGTTACGCCAATCCACTCTCATTATATGAGATCACTTGACCGGCGGTAGACGGCCCAGCTAGTACTCGCTAAGGGAGTGGTTGAGCCGCTCTACTTATTTGTCACACCACCCAACTCCCCCACTTTCCACACCCTTTCAGTGTGCCCAATCACATAACAGGAACCGCTAGTATTTGAAATGGTAATGAATTAAATCATTTAAATAATAAATTCGGCTAAGATTTGTTTATTGTTCAGCATCTTCCATTGATGCTCTAATCACATGTTTAAATTGTTGATAGGTTTAATCCAGCACTGGTTTGAAAGTTGAGGGTGGAGATATTTCCAGCAGGAATATGGTTACAAACGAAGTAATTTAGGCTCTATCAAAGTTTTGTTGTTATGTTTGGTTGCAGGAAACCGCTGTGAAGAAATGTCAGGGTTTAGAACGTTGCATGCAATAATGTTTGCTGCCTTTTTACAAGCTCGGTGGTACAATTTTACCAATAAACAAATAACTGAATTTGGTGTACACCAGTGGTTGTCATGGTGTATACACCAGTGGTTGTCATGGAGTATACCAGTGGTTGTCATGGTGTACACCAGTGGTTGTCATGGTGTACACCAGTGGTTGTCATGGTGTATACACCAGTGGCTATCATGGTGTAAACCAGTGGTTTCATGGTATACACCAGTGGTTGTCATGGTGTATACACCAGTGGTTGTCATGGTGTATACACCAGTGGTTGTCATGGTGTACACCAGTGGTTGTCATGGTATACACCAGTGGTTGTCATGGTGTATACACCAGTGGTTGTCATGGTGTAAACCAGTGGTTGTCATGGTGTATACACCAGTGGTTGTCATGTTGTATGCACCAGTGGTTGTCATGGTGTATACACCAGTGGTTGTCATGGTGTATACACCAGTGGTTGTCATGGTATACACCAGTGGTTGTCATGGTGTATACACCAGTGGTTGTCATGGTGTATACACCAGTGGTTGTCATGGTGTATACACCAGTGGTTGTCATGGCGTACACCAGTGGTTGTCATGGTGTATACACCAGTGGTTGTCATTGTGTATAAACCAGTGGTTGTCATTGTGTAGGTCGCTGATTTGAAGTGGGTCGCAGAATGTTTTAATAATAACTTAGTCGAGAATAATTTTGTGTAAGTTATTTAATCTGATAGTTTAATCTGATAATGGCATCTTTTTACACTGAATAATATTTCCACATATAATGTGATCCCTGTAATATAGTTCCTCGTAATACATTCCCTGTAATATAGTTCCACATATAATACATTCCCTGTAATATAGTCCCACATATAATGTGATCCCTGTAATATAGTCCCACATAAAATATATTTCTACATCCCTGGCTAGTCGTGAATTTGTATTGTCAGTGTATAATGTGATCCCTGCTCACAACACGCGATATTAGACCGTACACATCTTTTTTTCATTTTTAGCTTTAAGTTTGAAATACCTGAATCTAAATGTACACCTGAACTATTAGCCTACTGATTCATTTTACAACTTTGTATTTACAGGTTCGATTTCCGTAAAATGTCGCAGGGAACAACAATGGTGTTTATTTGATTTAAACTGACAAATATTAAAACACGTTGAAGATGTCTCAAACAAACATAGAAACAGACACATTCACTGGCTGTATTCGCCATTCCAATATAATACATTTTCCAAATTTGGCTTGTTATATTCCCATATAAATCGCCAATAGATCCTAACATATTTTATGCTGCAGCGTTTGATGATCTAGCAATCATTTATTTATTTACAAGCCATCCACACATTAGAAATAAAATATTTCAATTTGCGTGATTGCTATTTTATTAAAGGGTGACATGTTTTTGTTATAGGGATAACGTTATGTTATATAGATGAGTTGAATTAATCATAACAATAAAAAAAGTGAATTAATGTAGGAGGCTCCCAAAATGAGTTTCTACGAGTTTCAATGATAATCGAAATCATGATGTCAAAATTGTATAGGTACACTTGATAAGTCACTTGATAAGTCAAAGATAGCAAATATGGTGTTGCCTAGTGAGAGGTAATGTCATTCAACTGAAACCGTGAACTCTTTTACCTATCATTTTTTTTCAGATAATAAACTATGAGAAATATCCCATTTTAATGAGCGTGACAAACACCGTACCGTAGCGAGCTTAACTCGCACCCGGGGCACAATACCTTTTTAGCCCCTCCCCCAAATATACCATTTGGCTCCCCTTTGTGAGTAGCGCCCGGGGCGTGATGCCCCCCCCCCTTGCCCACCCATCGTTACGCCTCTGGTGACAAATAAGATGTTTCTACTCAAAGTGTTATGCTGTTGCTCTATCTCATGTTGAATCCCACGTACAAGTGAACACAACAATCAGACGTTATTCTATAGTATCTATAGCATACATTGATGATGTTTATATTAATGTCACCCAACTCGATATGCCATGTGACTTTTACTCTTTTTGTTTAGCGTGGGATAAGTGTAAAAGGACTGAATGGCCAAAAGTTAGAGTTAGAGTTATGAAATAGATTAACGCAGTGTTTCCCAACCTTTTTCATGTCGTGCCCCACCTTAGCCTTTCTCAAATTCTTATGTCCCCCCCCCATGTAAAATGCATAATTTTCAATATCAAAAAATTGATTGATTGATTGTTCTCTTGAGAAACTTAAATAATAGGTTTTAGGAAGAAATCACTAGGAACTTGTTAACGAAAAACAATAAGTAAATTTTCAAAAAAATATAATTTTAAACTGAAATTCTAATACGAAAAAATTTAATAAACATATTTCTATATTAATTTATTATTCCAGTTTAGTGAGATCCTTGCGCTTGATGCATGCTGCACAGAGCTGTTATATTAGGTTCCAATTTGGTTAGCTTCAGTCTCAAGTCTTCGCGTCGTGTTTTATACTTCTTTTTTTAACAGTAAATCATTTACAGCACTAAATCCACATTCAGCTAGATAAGACGATGGAAATGGTAGCAATAGTTTTCTTGCACATTTGGTTAAATTTGGGTATTTGATTTCTGTTTCCTCACAAAGCCATGCCATCGCACCTTTAATATTTAAAAAGTTTTAACTGACTCATCATTTTGCAATTCTGCGAGTTCTTCTTGATAGTGCATATTTGATATATCAGACAAATCCACTAACATTGGCTGCATCATCCATGTTGGAAAATCAATTTGTTTTAAATCATAAAATCTTTCTTTAAAATTGGCCGATAAAATATTCAGTAAAGCGGTATGAGTTACTTCACATTTTTGGAGCCAATGAAACTGTTCAAAGTTTTTGTTGTTAATTTGTTTCTGACATAACTCAATAAGAGTAATGAAACCAAATATCTTCGCTTTTGCATCGACAAGTGTTTTATTTGTTCCTTGAAGTTGTTTAATATATTTAATTGTTCACAGATATCGGCTATATAACTCACAAATGCTTTACCATCGATTGTTAACAGGGTTGTCGCTTAAAAAATCACTATGAGTATCAAACAGTTGCATAAATCTTTTCAAACAGTTCCCTTTTGATAGCCATCTTACTTCAGTATGAAGTAAAAGTCTCACATGGTCTTCATTTTTTTCTTCACAAAATAATTTGAAGAGACGCTCACTTTGGCATTAGCTTTAATAGCATTAACACACTTTATTACTGAATGTAGTACTTCATGAAGACCAGGCGAGATGTTTTTAGCTACCAAGTTTTCCCTATGAATAACAAGAATCATTTCTGGATTCTCATCTTTCATCAATTTTAAGCAACCATTTTTTTTTGCCCATCATATTAGGAGCACCATCTGCAGCACAAGATGTTATATTTTTTATCGGTATATCATTGACATCTAAGTAGTTTTTCAGTTGATTATATACATCTTTGGCGGTAGTGGTGCTTTCTGATCTTTTACAGAACAACATTTCTTCAGAAAAATTCCCTTTATCAATATATCTTACGTAAGTTATTAATACTGCCTCATTGTCTCTCAAAGTTGATTCATCCATTTGCACTGAGAAATTTGTTATTTTCAACTTTTCAACAAGTTGTTTTTCAATATCTTCACTCATTTCATCTATTCTTCTGCTAGCAGTATTGTTACTGAGTGGCACAGCTTTCTCATCTTTTTGAAGAACCGTTTTAAGAAATGCTGATATTGACGGGTTTATTAAATTCTCTCCTATAGTGTGATTTTTTCCAGTTTTTGCGATGAATAAAGAAATTTGATAACTAGCCTCAAGAACACGATTAGTAGTTGAAGTATGAGCAGTAAATAGGGACTTTAAGGTTGTTCTCTTTTCAAAATTTGTCTTTAAAGTTTTAAAGTAATTCAAATCTAAATTAATATGAGCACTAAGTTTTGCCTTCAAATGTGCCTCAAGACGACCTCGTTTCATTGATTCGTTGGTCAAGCATTGCTGGCATAAAAGACAAAAAGGCATCCGCGCATCGTGGACAGCGGGTATGAATCCAAATTTTAAATAGTCCTCTGAATATTAACGAGTTTTTTTCTTGCTTGCACCACTCATTTTACTATGGAATAAAATAGAATAACTATCGCTCTCTTTGTTCAGAGATTCAAAAGCTTAAAATAAGCAATTAAAAACATGTAGCACTATCGGCAACGGAACAACCCGAAATCGGCGACGCGCGGCGACTATAGTGCCCAAAGTGTTAAATGGCCCGGAGCGAAAGGGTAAAACTCGTATCGAGTCCATTTTCGAATTGCCCCCCTTAAAAATCAAATTGCCCCCTTGTGGGGCGTGGGCCCCACGTTGGGAAACACGGGATTAACGGTTTAGGGGTAAATTTGAGAGGAATTTTCATATTTCGATATGATATATCTGGATCTCATGTTTACCTTGTCATGGCCTATGTCACAGGATAGACTAACATTAACATGCTGTTTTTATATTTTTTTTTTTATTTTGCTCTTTGGATTACATTAGAGTTGAAATAGCAAGTTAATCATTTTTCGTCCAGTAAAAAACACCATTCCACTTAAATTTATGATTGACTGCATTCAGTGCAGTACTGTACACCGAGTATCAACCGGGAGGCCACTTGGAGGGGCGGCTAAATCTTGCATTGCAGATATATTTGTGTACAAAAACAAACATACTACATAACTTACACTTAACTCATTTTAAATGCATGTAGTCATTACAACGCAATACTGATTACGACGAAGTTGATGATATCAGGCACTGTCTTGATTTTCTATGATTACTATGATAGACTGGTGAAATACGATAAAAAACATTGCTAAGTATTTCTGGCACATCATTATATTTTGTGTACTGTATAACACACAACGTGGTCATATATTGTGCACCGTACAACACACAGCGGCGTCATATATTGTGTACTGTAAAACACACAGTGTGCACCGTACAACACATATCGGCGTCATATATTGTTTACTGTACAACACATATCGGCGTCATATATTGTTTACTGTACAACACATATCGGCGTCATATATTGTTTACTGTACAACACATATCGGCGTGACGGCGTCATATATTGTTTACTGTACAACACATATCGGCGTCATATATTGATTACTGTACAACACATATCGGCGTCATATATTGATTACTGTACAACACATATCGGCGTCATATATTGTTTACTGTACAACACATATCGGCGTCATATATTGTTTACTGTACAACACATATCGGCGTCATATATTGTTTACTGTACAACACATATCGGCGTCATATATTGTTTACTGTACAACACATATCGGCGTCATATATTGTTTACTGTACAACACATATCGGCGTCATAGATTGTTTACTGTACAACACATATCGGCGTGACGGCGTCATATATTTTTTACTGTACAACACATATCGGCGTCACACACAACTATGGTTTTCCTTCAAATATTCAAGAAGGGGGTCCTTACATTATTTTCCCTGTGTGAGGCCCAAAGTCTCTGCCAAACTGCATCTCTTATAGAATTTGAATTACCAAAACAAGCCACATTTATATTTATTGATATTGGTCATTAGAATAAATCAGGAAGTCAACAATACATGTTCTTAGTCTGTTGAAATAATGCATGCAGTATTTGATAAGGAAGTATATCGATTGAGGGAACTGGCAACGGTTCTAATTCATATTGCTGCCATTCTTCTATCGTTTCATAACTAATGTAGCATTCCATTTACCAGGCCAGTATTTGAGCTTAATGTTGTTCATCTTAAGGTAAATTGAGTTGATTACGAAAAGAATGTTTCAAGCTAAGATGTCCTAGTTTAGACGAAGATATATATTTCCGGGGCATCGGATGAAGAGGTGTCTCTTTTCGTGGTATTGAAATAAGATTCTCTTTTCGTGGCATGGAAATAAGATTCTCTTTTCGTGGCATTGAAATAAGATTCTCTTTTCGTGGCATTGAAATAAGATTCTCTTTTCGTGGTATTGAAATAAGATTCTCTTTCAGGGGCATTGAAATAAGATTCTCTTTCAGGGGCATTGGAGTAAGATTCTCTTTCAGGGGCATTGAAAAAAGATTCTCTTTCAGGGGCATTGACATAAGATTCTCTTTCAGGGGCATTGACATAAGATTCTCTTTCAGGGGCATTGAAATAAGATTCTCTTTCAGGGGCATTGAAATAAGATTCTCTTTCAGGATGAGGCTCCCCGTGGCCACGTAGGCTATATATCAATACTGTTGGTCATCGACGCTTTCCCAAAGTCAGGGACACTGCAATTGTTAACTTCAGGGACACTGCAATTGTTGTAGTGTTAACTTCAGGGACACTGCAATTGTTGTAGTGTTAACTTCAGGGACACTGCAATTGTTGTAGTGTTAACTTTAGGGACACTGCAATTGTTGTAAAGTTAACTTCAGGGACACTGCAATTGTTGTAAAGTTAACTTCTATGAGACTGAGGCGGGTGGATCTCCATAATCCTCTCTTTGTCGTGCAGCTATCGATAGGGTCGGGATGTATTTTTTGGCCTGTCTAGTTCATAATATTAGTTGTTCTAGTATAGTCTCTCACATCTTGATGTTGGTTGTTATGGTATAGCCTCTAACATCTTAATGTTAGTTTTCCTAGTATAATCTCTCACATCTTAATGTTAGTTTTCCTAGTATAATCTCTCACATCTTAATGTTAGTTATCCTAGTATAATCTCTCACATCTTAATGTTAGTTTTCCTAGTATAATCTCTCACATCTTAATGTTAGTTTTCCTAGTATAATCTCTCACATCTTAATGTTAGTTTTCCTAGTATAATCTCTCACATCTTAATGTTAGTTGTCCTAGTATAGACAAGTGTTCCTACTAATGTACCGTGGTTGATAGTTTTACAGAGACTATCGGGACATGAGACTTGGCTGAACCAAGTGTTATCACTGTTTCACTGTTTCCATGATTGGTTTATGAGGGCCTATTATTTTATTCGATTCTATATGGATATTGTAGAAGATTTCACGAGTAAATAGATTGTAATAAATATTTCCTTCCAATTTAATTTTTTTTTTGCATGACAAATGTCATATTCCATCATTTGGCTACATCTATTGGTTCCATCTATTGGGTATATTTGAAAACTCGCTTCTGGAGTACAGCTGGAATAGTAATATTACGTTTTACTTGATGTGAACAATCATACAAGCAATTTGCGTTATCGGCCAAAATGCAAAATGAAAAAAAATAAATAAAATAAAAAAACAAACATGAAAATATCTTTTGGTTCGATTTATTATGCGTTAGGTACTATTTGAGATAGTTTAAACATTGTATTGTTATAATACGAAAAAATCATACAAACATTAAGATTCAGAACTAGAGAATGTATTGAACATCATGTAGATCTTGGTCAGTACTTATCATACAAATCAAATGACGTACATTTACGCTAAACATATGATAGTTTTTTTTTATTTATATTTGTGTAGTGCAATTAGTATTTAAAATAAATTATAAATATATATAGCCCCATATATATATATACATATATATATATATATATGTGTGTGTGTGTGTATATATATATATATATATATATATATATATATATATATATATATATAAAGAACAGCGTGTAAGTAAGAAATTAAGAAAGAAAAAAAAAGAAAGATAGTAAGAAGCCGAATTGAACTTGCGCGCGGGTGCTGTATCGTGCCACACCAACTTGCCTCTGTGTAGCAAAGTGGCAGAGAATAAAAATTGCATTATAAAAAAATATTTTATAAAAAACAACGTTCTATTGAAAGTATTAGAGCTATAACTTATCGGAAAGTGGTCTAAAATTGGATTGACAAATCCCCAAATTCCTGGACAGACAAACAAACACACAGACAAGAAGTGAAGAAAAACGTTGTAAAAAAATAATTTCATTGTTGCAATGGCTGCAATGCTTCGTTTTGATTTTAATATTGAGAGAATTAATTACTGTTTAAACAAGTAATCCTAAATTATTAGCGTTTACGGGTAAAACGTTATTTGTGACGTATGAAATGTAGGTCATTTCTGCAAATTAGGTAGGTGGCATATATTAACGCCCATATCTTTACCTTATGGTTAGACCTGCCAGCCGAATTTTTTTTTTTTTCAGTTTCGGCTGGCTGACATAATTTTTTGGCTGATATCCGGATTAGCCGGATTTCTCCGTAAATTGAGTCAATTGACATTTGCGGCTGATTTTCGGCTGATTACGAAATATTTGGTTAAAATTCGGCTGAAGCCTAGACAATAATGAATTGATAAAGCTTCAGCAATAAAACACTTTTACAATACTTGGGGAATAGTTTTATTATTTAAAACACAGAAAAAAAAAACAGTTTGATATGCTGTCCTACTAATACAGTGCATGGATACATTCCAATCATTCAGTTTCAATACCTTGATAAGCACATAAAATATCAGTTTCTTATTGTCATGAATAAAACAAAAGCGATGTATTTATCAGATGTTAGACTTGATCGTTTGCTATTCATTATCAAACCAGTAACCGAACACATGCACTCCACTGGTACAGATGATGCTGATGATGATAGGTGAAGTCGAGCCAGTTGAGTAAGTTGTGCAACACTGCTACGCCAGAAAGCGAGGACATCATGAAACTGAACAACAGGCGCCGTCAAATAGTTTGCAATTACCACTGCCATCGGAAATAAATGTTCAAAAAAATCAAAACACAACAGTACTAACTGCTAGTTTATAAAACATTTCATTACAGTACACAGTATATGTATTTAAAAATATTTGACTGCAAACTGAGCGGTCTATTGAGAGCAAAATAAAACGAAAACTGTTTCAATGCCAATAAATGAACACAGAATACCTTATTAGTACAATCGTCTGGTGACTGCTCAGTTCTCAGCTCATTCATCAGCTCCATTCGCAATCGCTTACATCGGGTTTCTTCAGAAACATGTTCACTGACTAGCTGTGAATGCGATACATCTGCTTTAGACATGATGAATCCACGGGGCCATTGCTGACTGTATTGCGTTCTCCAGAATTGTGGTTGCTTCTGACCGTGGAATCAATTATTTGAAATTTGGATCAAGCAGCTGATGCAGCTTGATGTGATCATTTACAGGAAATCGATGGTCAAGCTGGTTGAGAACTGACAGCTTGTTCATTCGTATCCTGTCATCATCAGTATTTGATGCAGTGCAGATCTTTCTTATGTGCATTTTCAGAGTGGAATAGTTGATAAGGTTGGCATTGAAAAGCTGAAGAGATCAGTTAGGTCTTGAAATGATTTCAGAAAGGTAACGAGTTCACTTAAAAATTCAATTTCATCTTCATGGAGACAAATATCAACTCGACGAATACGCTTCAGAGTATTTTGAACCTCTCTTTTAAAGTCAAGTATAGATTGATAAGAGTCAACCTTCAAAAGCTTTGAAGTCTTTGTCATATTTGCAGCACCATCATGTCAGCTAGTTATGAACAGCTTTGTGTGATCAACAGAAAAGCTTTTCAAAACAGAGCTGATACGGTCAACAAGGCCATGTGCAGCAAGATTAAGTAGTGCGACGTTTAATCTAACGGCGGATAAAATACGGCGGCTAATGCGGCGGACCGCATTACGGCGGACAAAAATTCGGCGGCGTATCCGGCGCGCGGCGCCGGCTGAGGGGTCTACTTATGATGTGATAGAAATGTTTCAAGTGTCCCGTTTGAACTCCCGACTTTCCGGACAACGCCGGGTACACTGCTAGTATCTATCTATCTATCTATCTATCTATCTATCTATCTATCTATCTATCTATCTATCTATCTATCTATCTATCTATCTATCTATATCTATCTATCTATCTATCTATCTATCTATCTATATCTATATTTATCTATCCATTTGAATATATATACATACACAAAGTCAATTTGAATATATATATATATATATATATATATATATATATATATATAAAACATAGACAACTTGAATATATACACACATAGTCAACAGGAATATATACACACATAGTCAACATGAATATATACACACAAAGTCAACATGAATATAGATACACACAAAGTCAACATGAATATATACAAACATAGTCAACATGAATATAGATACACACATAGTCAACATGAATATATACACACATAGTCAACATGTTTATATACACACAAAGTCAACATGAATATATACACACATAGTGAACATGAATATATACAAACATAGTCAACATGAATATAGATACACTCAAAGTCAACATGAATATAGATACACACATAGTCAACTTGAATATAGATACACACATAGTCAAGATGAATATATACAAACATAGTCAACATGAATATATACAAACATAGTCAACATGAATAAATACACACATAGTCAACATTAATATATACAAACATAGTCAACATGAATATAGATACACACATAGTCAACATGAATATAGATACACACATAGTCAACATGAATATATACACACATAGTCACATGAATATATACACACATAGTCAACATGAATATATACACACATAGTCAACATGAATATAGATACAGACAAAGTCAACATGAATATAGATACACACATAGTCAACATGAATAAATACAAACATAGTCAACATGAATATATACACACATAGTCAACATGAATATAGATACACTCAAATTCAACATGAATATAGATACACACATAGTCAACATGAATATAGATACACACATAGTCAACATGAATAAATACAAACATAGTCAACATGAATATATACAAACATAGTCAACATGAATATATACACACATAGTCAACATGAATATATACAAACATAGTCAACATGAATATAGATACACACAAAGTCAACATGAATATAGATACACAAATTCAACATGTATATATATATATATATATATATATATATATATATATATATATATATATATATTAGGGATGTGACGGAGCTGATGAAAATCCGCATCCGTCGGATTCGAATTTGGCAAATATAAATCCGTCGGATTCGAATGCGGATTCGGATTGGGGTCAACACTTGGCTAAAAGGGAGTATATATATATATATATATATATATATATATGTGTGTGTGTGTGTGTGTATGTGTGTGTATGTTTGTGTGTGTGTGTATATATAATATACCTAAATCTATATATAATTCCAAATCTTTCAAATCATTTCAAACGTCATTCCAAATCACTCCAAATCGTTCCAATTGTAATTCCAATTCATGCCAAACCATTCCAAATAATTCAGAATGGCATTTCAATTCATTTCAAATGTCATTCCAAATCATTTCAAACGTCATTCCAACTCGTTTAAAAGCATTCCAAACTTCATTCCAAGATCATTCCAACTCATTCCAAATCATTCCAAATGTCATTTTAACTCATTCCAAAAGTCATTCTTCCAACTCATTCCAAATTATTCCAAATGTCATTCCAACTCACTCCTATTGGTCACACATAACCAGAATTTCGCCATTCCAATCCACACATCCACTCCGCTATTCCAATCCGCATATCCATTCCGAGGTTTAGAAAACAGTGTTTGGCGTGAGGTGTGTATCTAAAATACGTTCATGACCAAACACGTCTAATCTATGGACAGATGAGTAAGGGTCCAAGAGTTTAGTTTTATCTGTTTTCTTTATTTCGGGTTTTCGAAAGTCTGTAGGTTTTTAAATTTTAGTTACGATTTCTACGGCCGTGTTTGATCTGAAAACGGTAATTTTTCAAATTCGAATCCGACGGATTTTTTTTTTATTTCAAAATTTCATCGAAAATTGCCGAACTTTCATGGAATTTACATTTTGCATATTTACCTACTGTATCATGTTCTTTGTGTTATATTTTACTTACTTAGGGTTGGCTGTTTAACTATTCTATGTCATAATTTCCTGTTGATGATGACTGTGCATTTGCAAACAGTGTTCTTGATGATGAAACTGAATATGACAATAAGTACATACCGACCAAAATTAGCATATCATGTAAACAGCAAGACAAGATAACTCATGTAAAGAAAACCTCTCGAGACCAATTGTTCAATCCAAGTGTAACAAGTGCCTTTGATCGAAATAAAACATCTGATCACGAAGCTGTTCGACTACTTATTTCTATTGCTGAAATCCTTGGTCATGATCCTAATGCACTTCCAATTTCACTTAGCACTATTCAACGAGTCAAGTGCTAGGCGTGAAATTTCTAAAGCAATGAAAGATAATTTTGAGCCAACTTGCCAATTAGTAATCCATTGGGATGGAAATATACTTACAGCAATATTTGGGGAAGGCTCATTTGACAGGCTACCAGTTTTAGTTTCAGGTGATGGGATAGACAAACTGTTAGGTGTACCAAAGGTGAGCACTGGAACTGGAACTGGTGAGAATGAAACAAATGCTGTTTACAAATTGTTGGTGGAGTTGCAGCTGGTTGAGAAGGTTCAGGCTATGTACTTTGACACAACCTCAGTAAATACCGGGAGAATAAATGGAGTATGTGTTGGCCTTGAAAACAGGCTAGGTCGTGAACTTCATTGGTTAGTCTGTCGTCATCATGTAATGAAGATCATCTTTAAACTCCCCAGATATCCCACTTTTCAAACGATTCAAAGGCTGTTGGACTTTTTCAGAATTCCAAGTGACACATGAAGCTTCCAGTTTATCACGTGCAACAAATGCAGTCCTGACCAAAGAGCACCTTTAAGGAACCAGTCAGAGATGATTACATGGAGCTTATTGAGTTGAGACATCCACCGAGAAAAGTCCACTGGAGGGCTCCAGGACCAGTACATCATGCTCACTGGGTAGCAAAATTAATTTATGCCATGAAAATATATCTCTTCCACAACCAAACAGATGTATTCAAGCTTACAAAGAAAAAAGAAGTCCAAATTGAGAGCTTTGTTAAGTTTGTTAAATTTTACACCAAGCATTGGGTAACTGCTCCTCGTGCATCCAGTGATTTACAGCTGTGGGCTGATCTCAGCAGTTACCAGATCATCGATCCTGACATCAGTACAGATGCAAGAAAAGTCCTAGAAAATCATCTCTGGTATCTTTCAGACGAACTAGTTGGATTAGCCCTGTTCTCAGATCATGTGACAGCAGCTGCAAAGCTGAGAATTGTGCAGTTAGGCTGGCAAATAAAAGGGCGTGGAGATTCATCAATTCTAATGAAACCAGATGTATGTTTAGGTGACTTTGCAACTACCAGAAGGGGAACCTTCTTTGCTGTTATAACAATGGCAGTGCTTTCTTAATTTGCCACCACAATAGTGGCCTGAAAGTGAACAGTATCAATATGGCGACACGATTCAAGTCATTACTTGTTGTGAAAGACACTGCAGAGCGAGCGGTGAAGCTTTTTGAAGAATACAACACTCTGCTTACTAACGACGATGAAGAAAAACAACTCTTATTGCAAGTAGTGTAAGCAAACCACAAGGCTGTTCCAACACAAATCACCAAAAAGTCTACTGTTCAGGCCCTAATGTCAGAATGACAATAACATTGACTGATAATGCATGCTTTTGAGATTTGAATTTGAGTTGGTTTAATTTTCAAGTTTTTTGATGTAACAGCCAAATTTTACCTTTTAATTGTGACAAATGACAATAACCATATGTTTAAGCTTAGTGGTTAATTTGCAAAAGAGTGCTGAACTGTTGATATTAAAAAGCTATTGCTGGTTGTAATTTTAAATATTCAACATATGCGTATTGCTTCATTTTGATAGAATTTCGTAAAAATTGTATATTTCATATTGCTCTTGAGCACCGTCTTGAAGTTAGAATTTAAAGCTAAAACTTTACCAAAACATTACTATTAGCAGATGTAAAAACTTGGGAGGGTGTCTTGCTCTATAGCACACATTTCATTTTTTGCCATATCTCAATGAACCACCCTAATATATATATATTAAGGCTGTACCGGAATCCGATTCCGGTTCCTGTTAAGCCGGATTCCGGCAGTTTTAATAAATCCTGTTCCGATTCCGGTTCCGTTTAAAATTTGTCGGTTTTCAGCCGGATTTATTTGTTGTTTAAAAATTTGGCGTAAGAAATTTTTTTTTTACCGCAACATCATTATAAAATATTTAGCGCTATACAATTAAATTAAAACAATAACTTCCTTTCTTTCTTTCCTGCTTTTTTAAAAATACAATAACGTCGATCGTTTTTAGTTTTATATGTAAGTGAAAATATATTAAAAAGGAAGATTTAAATCGTATTTAGTTTAGTAAGTTTGATTAATTTATGATTGATGAAGAATTTGCATTTAATTTTGTAAAATCCGGATCCTGTTCCGATTCCGACAGGATTCAAATATTAAATCCGATTTCGGTTCCGGTTCCTGCAGGATTAAAAATTACAATCCGGTACAGCCTATATATATATATATATATATATATATATATATATATATATATATATATATATATAGAGAGAGAGAGAGAGAGAGAGAGAGAGAGAGAGACAACTTGAATATATACACACATGGTCAACATGAATATATATGTACACATAGTCAACTTGAATATATATATACATGAAGTTAATTGAATATAGGTACGTATAGTCTATTGAATAATGATACATGTAGTAAACTTGAATATAATTACATGTAGTCAATTTTAATATATATA
>JAGDYQ010000009.1:4690265-4700365 GCA_021962125.1 Bulinus truncatus | reverse complement strand
ATGATAGTTTGAGAATTTTGTAAGGAAGATGTTGTGAGGATGTTGTAAGGAGTATGTAGTTAGGAGGAGGTTTTGAGGATGTTGTTATGATGGGGTAAGGATGTTGTGAGGGGGTATTGTTCGGATGTGGTAAGGATGTTGTGAGGGGGTATTGTTCGGATGTGGTAAGGATGTTGTGAAGGGGGTATTGTTCGGATGTGGTAAGGATGCTGTTATGAAGTTATAATGAGGATGTTGTGAGTATAATGATGTGAGGATGATGTTAGGATGTGGTAAGGACAATGTGAGGTTATTGTGAGGAGAATGTTGGGAAGATGTTGTTACAATCTGGCAAAGATGTGGTGTATGTACAGTGGCAGTCTGCTGATGTGGTGTATGTACAGTGGCGGTCTCCTGATGTGGTGTATGTACAGTGGCAGTCTGCTGATGTGGTGTATGTACAGTGGCAGTCTGTTGATGTGGTGTATGTACAGTGGCGGTCTCCTGATGTGGTGTATGTACAGTGACAGTCTCCTGATGTGGTGTATGTACAGTGGCAGTCTCCTGATGTGGTTATGTACAGTGGCAGTCTCCTGATGTGGTGTATGTACAGTGGCAGTCTCCTGATGTGGTGTATGTACAGTGGCGGTCTCCTGATGTGGTGTATGTACAGTGACAGTCTCCTGATGTGGTGTATGTACAGTGGCGGTCTGTTGATGTGGTGTATGTACCGTGGCAGTCTCCTGATGTGGTGTATGTACAGTGGCAGTCTGCTGATGTGGTGTATGTACAGTGGCAGTCTGCTGATGTGGTGTATGTACAGTGGCAGTCTGCTGATGTGGTGTATGTACAGTGGCAGTCTGCTGATGTGGTGTATGTACAGTGGCAGTCTGCTGATGTGGTGTATGTACAGTGGCAGTCTGCTGATGTGGTGTATGTACAGTGGCAGTCTCCTGATGTGGTGTATGTACAGTGGCAGTCTGCTGATGTGGTGTATGTACAATGGCAGTCTGCTGATGTGGTGTATGTACAGTGGCAGTCTCCTAATGTGGTGTATGTACAGTGGCAGTCTGCTGATGTGGTGTATGTACAGTGGCAGTCTCCTAATGTGGTGTATGTACAGTGGCAGTCTGCTGATGTGGTGTATGTACAGTGGCAGTCTGCTGATGTTCCAACTGTTGTGAGCGCCCCAGGCTCCGTGCTTAATAGAGGCCAAAACTAAGTGAGGTATGATACGATATATTGACATCTAGAGGCCAAAACTAAGTGAGGTATGATACGATATATTGACATCTAGAGGCCAAAACTAAGTGAGGTATGATACGATATATTACGGCTTGAGGCGCCATGTATGTATGTGTCGATGTATGTATAAAACATAACTTAATACAAAACCAGCAACCCAAATACAACAAAATAAAACATTGCGATAAAACACATAATAATTGAGAAAGGCGCAAACATTTACCTTCTATTTAGTGAAGATTTTCGTAAATTTTTACAAATTTAATAATTATCGTAATTTATTGAATATTGTGTTAATTTTTTCTTAGAAATGTCCTATTTTACTTGCCTATTATTGTGTTCATTTAGCCTTACAAATGTCATAACTTACTGGTCTGATAATGATTAGAGTTTGTAGAATATTTCTGCTGAATAAACTAAAAACTTTATAATTGACATAGAGACCATTGTGTTGAATAAGACCAAAAATCGCCCAATTCATATTGTTGCAATCAAATCCAATTATTGGGCATCTTCTTCCATCTTCACGGTACCAGACCCACGGTACCATCATCACGGTACCAGCCTCACGGTACCAGCCTCACGGTACCAGCCTCACGGTACCAGCCTCACAGTAACAGCTTTAAAATATCAGCTTAAAGGTACCAGCATCACGGTACCAGTCTCACGGTACCAGTCTCACGGTACCAGCCTCAAAAGACTTCAGCTCTACAATACCAGCATCACGAGTACCAGCGTAACGGCATCATAGCCTCACGGTAACTAGCTTTACAAGATCAGCCTCACGATACCAGCCTCACCTGGTGCCACCCTCACAGTAACAGCTTTACAATACCAGCCTCACGGTAACCGCTTTACAATACCAGCCTCACGTTACCAGCCTCACGGTACCATCCTCACTGTGCCAACCCCACAGTTACAGCTTTAAAATATCAGCTTTAAGGTACCAGCATCACTGTACCAGCTTTTTGGCATCGGCCGCACGGTACTAGCTTCTTGCGCACCAGCTTGCTGCATCCAGCTGCATGGCACTAACGCTATAGCTTCAACTAGTATGCATTTGCACCTTGACACAATCCCATTACACGAGCTACTCGGCACCAAATACTTGGCTTTAAACATTTGTTTCGAAATTCTAGACTCCCCGGACCTGGTTCCACAACAATATACAATCGACAATATGGCTTCAAAGCCATGGTACTGGCCTCTTGGCAACAGCCTATTGGCCTCAAACCCTTGGCGCAAAGCTGTACTCGTCGCCTATGACGAATTCTATTAGCAAGGCCTCAAGCGAGTGTCAACGGGTGCTTGAGCGAGTTTTAGATGCAGGGTCGAGAGCCGTAAGTGTAGGCTATATGCCAAAACGCAATGCTCACAGTCTTGTTGGTTTTTAATGCTGTACATCTTTTAATGATACCATGATGTAAGTCTTAATGACCGAAGGCTACAGATATGTAGCTTCACAATCTTTTGCTGGACCCCCCCCCCCCCCCCAATTTACACATAAAGAACGGGAGCGGTTTCTTGATCGCAACCCCAATAGGCCGCGAATTATAACAAAAGAGAAAAGCAATAAGCATAATAACAACTACAACACAAGAGACAAGACAACACAAGACAAGACGAGCGGAAACAATTGAGAACAATATAAAACAAGACAAGACCACTGCATACAACACATCATTGAAAGATAAAGATGCCAAGTCAATAGAAAGTACTGACATTAATGTTATCACAATGTGTTATTACATCAGACTTTATATTCTGTTTACAATCCCATGACTCATCGATCCCCTGTATAGCTATGTACAAAAATCCATTAGTTTAAAATGATAAAATCTTTGGCAGTACACTATACATCATCAACTGCTTTCCTGTCTCAAAACCACTCTATCGATTTCTATGTAGCCCGCGCATACAACTCCTATTGCTGTCTAACGTAGCTGTCTATTGGCGCATCATCTGCACGAGCGTTTCTTCATGGTAACTTCTGATTGGAGGGAGGGTGTCATGTAGTCAACCAACATTGATGACACTGGCACGCCTAAAAATCAATCAGCACGGGAAAAAAAGACAACACGGTTTTGTTTCCTGGCTTTAAATCAGATTTGACCAGATTTTCTCGCGCTAAGCTTCTTGGCGAAATTAAGTTGCACGAATAAGAGATAAGACTTTTGTAAAGCAATTAAAGGCTAATTGCAAAAAAAAAAAATTCGATAGGTTTGACTAGGAGGCTTAGTGTTTGTGTAAATCTCACACCAGTCTTTTTTGTAAGTGACTGCACGATGAGAACTAGAGGAGAATATTAAGAAGAGTAAAGCATTATTTCCCTATATAACAGGTCTCTGGTACGTCATATTTACTTTATATTTGTAGTTTTGTTACTTTTCCTAACAGTATTCAGTATGGACATTTAATACTTTACTTTAATAGTATTGTTACTTATTATAACAATACTCAGTTATGGACATCACACTTTACTTTAATAGTATTGTTACTTATTATAACAATACTCAGTTATGGACATCATACTTTACTTTAATATACGTATTGTTACTTATTATAACAATACTCAGTTATGGACAAAAATCATACTTTAAACTTTAATAGTATTCAGTCACTTATAATATAACAATACTCAGTTATGGACTTCATACTTTACTTTAATAGTATTGTTACTCCCCATTATAACAATACTCAGTTATGGACATCATACTTTACTTTAATAGTATTGTTACTTATTATAACAATACTCAGTTATGGACATCATACTTTAATAGTATTGTTACTTATTATAAAACTACTCAGTTATATACTTCATACTTTACTTTAATAGCATTGTTACTTATTATAACAGTACACGGTTATGGACATATAAAGTAGAGGCGTGACGATCATGAGATTCTAAAAGTGGATTTATTCTTATAATGGTTTAAAAGTGTATTCCGTGATTAAGTTATCAGGTATTGTATTACGCGATACATGTTACAATTATAGTTATCTTACATTCCGTAAAAAAATTGTACAGTTATACTAATCTCATATTTTGTGATACAATTTAGAAGTAGAGTTAGAAGTAGAAGTATTCTTGAAGGCAATTTCAAGTACATATATAACTTCTATTCCATGATACAATTTTCAAGTACATATATAATATCTATTCCATGATACAATTTTCAAGTACATATATAACTTCTATTCCATGATACAGTTTTCAAGTACATATATAACTTCTATTCCATGATACAATTTACATGTACATATATTGCTTCTATTCCATGATACAGTTTTCAAGAATTACATATATAACTTCTATTACATGATTTAACTTTTCAAGTACATATATAACTTCTATTCCATGATACAATTTTCAAGTACATATATAACTTTCTATGTCTACGATAATTTCTACATTTTTATCGCTATATCTGTCATATCATTGATGCAATTCAAAGTACATATAACCTCTGGTATCCATGATGCAGTGTTTCAAAGTGCACATATAACTTCTTATTTCATTACAAGCAATTTATCATAATTGTACATATAACTTCGCATTCCATGATGCAATTTTCAAGTACATATATAACTTCTTATTCACGATACAATTCGTATGTACATCGATATTGCTTATATTCCAATAGATACAGTTTTAAGTTAATATATAACTTATAATTCCATGATACAATTATATATGTACATATATAACTTTCTATTCCATGATGCAATTTATAAGTGATATTTTTATACTATCATAATAATAATAATATATAATATATATATATATATATATATATATAATTTTATACAATTTACAAATATATCTCTAGTATTGTTCTATGATGATGTTTACCGTGATTAAGTTTATAAATATAGTTGTATTCAGTTTTTAAGCCATGGTCATGGCGGCACTACATAATATGTAAATTCTACATTTAAAACAATACATTTAGTTACAGCATTGCAGTAAGAAAATTAAGCAGGGGAATTTAATAGTTTTTGTTATTGACGATATTAATTGATTACTGCGCATCTTAATTGTACATAAGATGGAGTTTAAGTGTTTTTTTACTGGTTTCAAAATATTTTTTACATTACAAATAAAATTTTTATATTGTCTGCAATAGCTTTTGTTGTTTGTTATATAACTTTAATATCTAATGGTTAATATGCATTTAATGTTGATTTTTACTTTATGATAATAGAAAAAATGATTAAATATTTTCGCTTTATCGACTTAAACTTTTTAATCTTTTATGATATTTTGAAAAGATATAACATTACTAACAGTTAATAACTTTTTTTTGTTACTTATGAGACGAACGTTTACATAATGATCATAAGACTTTGTTTGATAAGTTGTGATTCGATGGTGGAAACATTTTTACTTTAAGACGTTGAATTAGTGGTTGGTTCATTGTTTTGATCCACAATGCATAACATTAGTGGCAACTGATAACTGGCAACTGATAACTTATACAGTGGCAGAAAAACTTAATGGTTTGAGGGGAGGAAAGTTGATGACAAACATTGTAACACAAACACAAAGTACACATCACTGTACGGTGTATGTACAGACAAATATTAACACTGTGAGATATATGTACAATATATTCATCAATGTACAATGTATGTACAGACAATGTATTCATCACTGTACAATGTATGTACATACAATGTATTCATCACTGTACAATGTATGTACAGATAATTTATTCATTACAGTACAATGTATGTACTATGTATTCATCACTGTACGATGTATGTACAGACAATGTATTCATCACTGTACTAAAATAATAATAAAAAAAAAATTAGTAGCAATTGTACAGTAACTAGACAATAGTTAGTAGCAATTGTACAGTGACTAGACAATAGTTAATAGCAATTGTACAGTAACTAGACAATAGTTAGTCGGCAAATGTACAGTAACTGGACAATATTTAGTCAGCAATTGTACAGTAACTGAACAATAATTAGTAGCAATTATACAATAACTGGACAAAAGTCAGCATCAATTGTACAGCAACTGGACAATAGTCAGCATCAATTGTACAGTAACTGGACAATAGTCAGCAGCATTTCAGTACAGTAACTGGACAATAGTCAGCAGCAATTGTACAGTAACTGGACAATAGTCAGCAGCAATTGTGCAGTAACTGGCGATATGGTCAACAGACAATAGTACAGTAACTGGACATAGTGTCAGCAATTTACGTACAGTCATCAGGCTGTCCCAACTCTAGAATTATACCATTCAATGTGGCTGTCCAAACTAGAATATACCATTCAATGTGGCTGTCCTAATTAGAATATACCATTCAGTGTGGCTGTCCTAACTAGAATATACCATTCAGTGTGGCTGTCCTAACTAGAATATACCATTCAGTGTGGCTGTCTCTAACTGCAGTATACCATCTCAATGTGGCTGTCCTAAACTAGAGAGATGCCCATTCAGTGTGGCTGTCCCTAATTAGAATATACCATTCGGTGTGCTGCTGTCCTAACTAGAATATACCATTCAATGTGGCATGTCCTAACTAGAATATACCATTCCAGTGTAAAGGTCCTCAATCAGAATATACCCATTCAGGTGTGGCTGTCCTCGTAACTTCAGAATAACCACCATTCAGTCGTGTTGTCCTGAACTCAGAATATACCGTCTAAATGTGGCTGTCCTAACTAGAATGTATAATTCAGTTAGCGGCTGTCCTAACTGGAATATACCATTCAGGTGTGGCTGTCTCAACTAGGAATATACCATTTCAGTGTGGCTGTCCCAACTAGAATATATTCATCGTTCAATGTGGCTGTCTCAACTGGGAAATGATGCACTGCATTTACCTAATGTTGGCGATCACCAACTGGACCTATTTACGCGATCTAGTGACGGTATGATACCTAGCTTTAGAATATACCATATTCGATAATGAAACGTCCAATGCTTCAGAATATACGCATACAGTGTGGTTGACACGATGTAACCAGGATATGATGCTGCATTCGCAGTGTTATTCAATCACTAAACTTTAGAAGTCAATAGCATTCAGATCATCGACTCGTCTCAACTTCGGAAATGACCAACGGTTCAGATTGTTACTGTCTGAAAGCTAAAATATACGGGTTTCAGGGCCGTAACAATGCAACTGCAGAATATACTATTCGGTGTGACTAGATACTAACTTCAGAATATGCCATTCGAGTGTGGTTTGACTTTAACTACAGATAGAAATTCAGTATGGCTGTCCTAACTTTAAGAATATAACATTCAGTGGTGGCTCATCTTACTAGAATAGAACTTACGGTGTGGTATCACCTTATTCAGAAAATGTAACGATTCGTGTGAGGCTGTCATTAATCCTAGAATAAGATACCATTCAGGTGTGGCTTGAGTGCACCAACTAGAATAGAACTACGGTGGCTGTCCTGCATAGAATATAACATTTCGTTAGTCGCTGTCCTAACTCAGAATAGAACGTTCAGTGTGACTTTCTAACTAGAATATCATTTTAGATTCAGTGTTGGCTGTCCTAACTAGAATATACCGATTCAGTGTGAGCTATCTGGCGCTAAAATCTATACCGTTCAGTGTAGGCTATCTTAGCAGAATATACCATTCCAGTGGGCTGTACCTGACTAGAATATATCAATTCAGTGTGGCTGTATCCACCAACTAGAATATATCGTTCAGTGTAATGGCTGTCCTAACGTGATAACATACCATTCCAGTCGTAAGTGGCTGTCCCCAATCTGAGGACATAAAATGTCCTCTCACAGCGGCGGCAACATGAATCGACAGAGAGAATCAACTATAGAACAATGTCCATGAGCAGAAATTGAAAACCAGCCAATCAACCAGCCGAATCAACCCTTCATGAAGATGGATTTTCTTGGCGTTGGACTGTACCTCGACTCAGTCGGAAGGTCGCGAATTTACAAGTCGTATGCTCCGGATCTTCCACTAAATCCAGTATTTCTTGCATTCAATGGCTGCCTATCTGGGCCTCCTTTAACCTGGGCACGGTGTATTTTAAACGCAACAGAGTTCTTTTTAGGAACTGCACAAAAGCCTCACACTGAATGCTCCCTACTCTGAGGGACACCGTTGCCATGGAAACAGTAGTTTAACTTATCAACTTCAAGAAATCAGACGCAGGTGATGACACCGGTGTAATCGATACCACTGCTGGGACAGCAGATCAAGGTTTCAAGAAGATTACGCCAATCCGCACTCTCATTATATGATTAGATCTCTTGACTTCCCTAAACTCCGGTAGACATTCATTGGTATATTCAGGGAGTCAGTTGATTAATATATCATATTCAGATCTTATTATACAAATACTAACTTTCACTCCACTCAGGTGTAACTAATCATAACTCGGAACCTTTAATTATTTGAAATGGTAATGAATTAAATCATTTAAATAATAAATTGAAAACTAGCGTTTTGATTTTCATTGTTCAGCATCTTTACGTGATGCTCTAATCGCATGTTTAGAGAATTGTTGATAGGTTTTATCCTTTCTGGTTTAGTAGTTGAAAGTGGAAATATTCAAAGCGGGAATATGGTTTTCTCAAACTTGAAATAAATTTTACAAAGCCATCTTGTAAAAGTTATATTCATTATCATTACAGTTCATAGAAAAAATACTTTAATGAGAAAAATGTCAGGGATTTTGGGGCGTTTATATATATTGTCAACATCATTCATATATTTACCTCAAAATCAAAATTAAATAAAACCTTTATACCCAATAATATCTTTTTCGAGTTTGAGTGTTAATCTAAAAATCGGTTGTCTGGTGTAAGCCGATGTCGTTGTCATGAATTAATAACAAGTGGTAGTATATTATCTCCACCAATTGAACGATCAAATTAAACAAACAAATGGTTTTATAATCTTCGTTCATATACGCAATTGGTTTCACCATATTAAGTTTTAAATAATCAAGTAACTGCTCCGACTCAGTGGTTTTAATTAAATGAATTTATAGTAATAACAAGTGGTTAATCTCAGTGTTATAATAACGCAATATAGTGTAAACCAGTGGTTGTCATTGTGTATACACCAGAGGTTTACCGGTGAAGTTGTCATGGTGTATACCGAGTGGTTGTCATAGTATACCGGTGGTTGTCATGGTGTATACGGCAGTGAATTTGTCATGGTTATACACAAATTAGTTATTTTAATATGCACCGAGTGGTTGTCATAGTGTATACGCAATTGGTTATCATGGCGTACACCGAGTAGACCTATCGTGTGTATGCACCAGTGGTTTTGTCATTACGATGTATCAAACCAATTGGTTGTCATTGTCCAGATCGCCCTGATTTGAAGTAGGTCGCAGAATGTTTCAATGCTTAGTCGAGAATAATTTTGTAGTAAGTTATTTGAAATCGCAATGGTGGACAGATGGCCGAGTAAGGTGTAGATACTCGACTGACGACCTGAGAGTCTGGAGTTCAGTCCCCGGTGGGTGAGGTCCATGATTTCCAGGTGGGGTAGTGCAAGTCGTCACAAGTCCCTGGCAAATGGGTGCACCTGACACAAGTTGGGAAGTAAAGGCGGCTGGAGGCGTTATTCTTTTACAATCCCTTCGTATGTAAGATTCATAAAAGCAAATAGATTATCCCACTTTAAAATTAACCTTATAAGCATTCGATTAAGGCTAAGAGGAGCTTTACTTACGCACATTTAATCATGATAGCTAACATCTTTTGCTGAATAATATTTCCATGACTGGTCATAATGTAGTTCATAATATTAAATCTCCATATGTTCTGGGTTCATACCTCATATATTTCTATGTAATATAGTTCTATATAATATTCCCATAATATGGTTTCACGTGTAATACATTCCTGTAATGTTG